>WAAG01055820.1:13750-30495 GCA_013390105.1 Tichodroma muraria | reverse complement strand
CTTCAATTCCCTAACACAGAACTTTGTCCAACTTGCTTGGTATTTATGAAATACCACAATATAATTGTTCCTGTTGTAATCAAATACCTACTGCTAACACGAGCCTGTACCTTGTAACATGGCCAGTGCTCTGTATCACTCTTGTTCCCAGGAATAAAAGTTTAGCTTATAGCCTACAGGAAAGTTCACAAAAGCTGTGGTGCTTTAGGCAGAGGGGAGCATTTTGTATTCAAATGTGGCAAGCAGAATGCCATTAAATCTGAACACGTTACTCAGTAAGGAACCCAGCTTCTGCTCTAATCAAGCTGTGAATTTTCCCAGGAGGGTCAGCATAAATATTAAGCAAGTCAACAGCAAGCAAACTGATGGGAGGCAATGTAGGAGGAAAAAGAAAAATGTCTGGATAATCTCAGCAGAAAGCAATTAGAAGAAGGTTATTAATACTTGATCAGTTTGCTAGACCTGGGGGTTTGGGTGAGATTCTTGAAATAATTTGGGCCTATTTGGTTCTTTTTTTTCTTAATTACTGTTTCGAAATCAAAACCAGCAGGGAGGCCAGAACAGGCTGCTCACAGTACCTGCAGGAACAGGGGAGGCAAACACCTGCAGAGACTGACCACTCACTGTGCCACCAGAGGCAGCTCTGCACACATCAAAGCTGAGGACACTTCTGTTAATGCCACCAGGGCTGGAGGAAAGCCATTACCACAAGCGACTGAAACTCAAGAAGTTTAGAAAGGGATTTTTGCAAGTGGCATCAGGGTATGGCCCAACTGATGGATACAGAAACACACTGGTAAAATGTGAGGCCTCGTTCCAGCTTCATAAAAAAGAACAAGTCACCATATTCTCAGCCCTAGGAAAAGCAAAACTGCTGAGGGCACACACATGTTGATCTGGATAGAAAGTACTCAACTCATAAGTGATCACTAAATGTGAGAAACTGTAATGCCCAAAGATCTTTTATATCATATTTCTGTGTGAACAGAGAAGATCCTACATATGTAGCAACCATTCCATGTTCGAGTTTAGAGAAAAGTTTGCTGACAGACAGAAACGCAACATTTAATTTTTGTCTTTTTTTTTTGCATTTTCCCTTGATTGGTTAATGACATAGAATGCACCTTTTTAAGGAAAAGGTTTCTAGGACTCTTATGGCTGTTGTCATTCCACCCCAGCATTATGAGCTGGACTTCTTTATGTCCATGACAATGTCATGGTAGTTTTCAAAAGCCTTGGCCACATTGACTATTGATCAATTTTTAACACCCTGCTCTTGAGACAGATGGAACACAGGGCGCAAAAGAAATCCATCAGCTACAGAAAAGAGTTTGCAATCCATAGATTTTGATAAGATAAGGAGACAGACACTCCAGAATTTTATTCGTACCTAATCTTAGCCATTTTAATTTCAAAGAAATCATTATCTGCTTTGTAGAAGATGAATTCATCTCTTTTGTTCCTCTCTTAGGAGGCTGATTTTATATCTTGCAGAAATAAAACTCGAGACAGCTGTCTTGTGTGCTTCTATTCATAAAATCCCACGTGTTTATTTAAGTCTAATCCCTTTTATAAACAAAAAGCTGTTCAAAACCAAGTGAAAAGCAAATATTGCCACAGGCAAGTTGGAAATAAGATAATGTTACAGAAATTTCACTTTTTCTGCTTCTTTCCTTAAAGTAAACAATACCTTAGTGCAGCAGCAGCTATAGTAAAGTGAAATTGCTGAATAATTTACAGCTCCCCAGTGTAAAGAAAAAAAAGAAATGGAACTTTGAAGGTAAACATATCACTCACAAGAAGCAATTATTCTACTCAAAAAATAAAAACCATGATAGAGAACACAAACTACTTAAGTTCACCATGAGTAAGACAAACCAGAATTTATTAAAGTACTCATTAAGGAAAAAAGCACAACAAAACACCACCACAGAAAATGACTGCACTTACCTTCGCTGTTTTTAGCAAAATTCAGCTTTATAAGTGATTTGGCATCTAGTTTCTAAAGAAAAAAAAAAAACATTAAAAAGATTAATCACAGCAGAATGTAACCATGGAAATAAAAGGAAACTGTAACATCACTGTTAGGACTTCAATAGTACATAATTTATTAATAATATACTGCAAGTTGTCTGAATCACCAGAACCCTGGGAATTCAAGTCACAGCAGGCCCACAAAAACAAGGCTCAGGGAGCCTGAGAACTGGGATACATTTGTTTACAGGGCTGTATTTGACACAGTACAGTGCCAGCCATGGGGAAGCAGCTCTTGCACAACTCTTAGCACAGACTGAAAGGGCAGTTTGCATGAAAAGCTAAGAGGCAAAGATCATTACCACTGATCAGAAAGGGCAATTCAGCAGGGACCTCTGATGAAAGTCATAAAGCCAGCAAACCATTTTGGCAATCAAGCTCGATGCCTTTTCTGAAATAACTGTAATTTTCCTTTAACTCAGGAAATGTGCAGCAGAGCTCACATGACAACCAGCAATAATAAAGAGAAACAGAGGCACAAGCTCTCTGGAGAGGTACTTGGGGTCACAAAGGGACCCAGGAGGGATTTTCAGCCACTTAACCCCCAGGTAACAATCCCACTGAGCAGGGAACTGAGGTGACAGCCAAGGCTGGGATGATGTTCTCCAGCTCTAGAGAGGACGCTGCAAATGAAGCTACTCCTGCTCTCCCACGCTTCATCAAAAGGATGTCTGTGGCATTTTTCTGCTGCTCCCTCTCTCTGGAAGGCTTTTCTGACATGGGAAGAGAAGAGCTGTCAGGCTGGCAAACATTTCTGGACAATCAGGCTGCTCCTGTCCTGCAGCCTTCCCTAAGACATGGAAGCTGCAAACACACCCAAAATAACAGTCAGCCTTCAGTAACATGCCAGGCCCCCAGTCATTCCATGGGGTCAGTATG
Source organism: Tichodroma muraria (assembly GCA_013390105.1). NCBI lineage: Eukaryota > Metazoa > Chordata > Aves > Passeriformes > Sittidae > Tichodroma > Tichodroma muraria. The sequence goes on along the minus strand of WAAG01055820.1, from coordinate 27,582 downwards.
TGATTTGGGTACAACACTGGCAAGAAAATTACAACCTGGGTGACCTCACCAGCACAGCCCACCGGGATGGTCAGGCAGTGCTTTACTGTGGCACCCAGCTGGAGACCGAAGTCCAGCCCAACAAGCTGCAAGGCTGAGTCAGGTTCTGAGACTTTAAAAAAAAAAAAAAGCCTTTGATTGTATCAGCTGTCAGAGACAGTTTCACTGCCAAATGGATCCTTAAAAGCATACACAGCACAAGCCTCTTAAAAGAAACAATCGGTTCTCTTCTCAAAACACGCACCTGAAGAGATTAGGGAGGTTTTTATAACCCAGACAGTTCTTTATAAACAGCTATGAGTGGAGATCTGCCAGCCCCGGTGCTGACACTGCTACTTCAATCATTATGGCAAAGAGCAGTAAAGAAAAGTATGAAACTAAGTTAGTGGGCTTTCTGTGCCTAATCAAAATTCATATTCTTGGTTTACAGAGTACATGTTATGACAGCTGGACTCATTCGTTTATAGGAAGGCGCTTCTCAAATTGCTCTCAACCAACTGCCAGGCTCATTTGCTGCCAGAAAGGTAACAATCTCTTTAATTTATTAGCAGGAAGAGCAATGAGAGCTAGTAGGAATAAGATGGGAAGAGAAAAAAGAGGCCAGGTTAGGTTATATTTAGTTATATGATAGAAGACCAGTACCGCTGCTTTTCCTTAAAGGAACTGTTTAAAAAAACACCCAAAACACTCCAATATCTGCCCACTGCTGGGGTACAAAGGACAGCAAAGGCAATGGCAGCTTCTGAAATGACTAAGTGAATGCAGAGCTTTATTTATTTATTTATCTTCTTACAAGAACAAATTTATCAAAGAAGTAGTAGGGGAACTGAAGAGTTGCCAAAATGAACATCTGATCCTGGACAGATCTGTTCAACCTAAGCAACTATTAACACAAAGCAGCATCCATCTGTGCACATATTGTGCAACAGCCCTAAAATTATATCTAAGAAAAAGCTTCTTTAGAAATGCAACCACTGGAAACATTGATAATTAAAAAAAAAAAAAAAGTTTTTAAATTATCCTCCTGGCAGACCTGAGCTATGCCCAAAACAACGAGAATCCTTAAAGAAAAATGCCGTAAGAAACAGTTTAGCATGATTGAAGATTCAGATTTATACCTTGACAAAAATTTTTCAGAAAAGACAGACTAAACTGCTGTGCAGACTTTAAAGGTAGCAAAGGCTGCAGCACACTGTTTCATCTGTCAACCTATGATGTACTGTTAGAAGTGCTGCCAAGTCCTCGGACTCTCACTCCGCGCCCAGGGAAACACTATGGTATTTCAGGTCATATCTTTCCATAATATGGAAAAAGGTTATTTTTCAGCCTCAGTTACTCATGGTTTATCAGCTGCTCATGCTGGACCTGCCTCCCACAGAGACCAGCACTTACACAGTCTTATGTCAACAGTAAATAAAAAAACAGTGACTGTCATACAGGAGTTGAAATACTGCCTGGAGTGAGAACTCTGTAGTGAAGTGCTGTATGACTATTACAAACTTCTATCGCCACAGGCTGGCTTTCTATCTGGCTTTTTCCTCTCTTGAAGAAGCGACCTTGGCATGTCAACTCATGCCCTTTGGAGCAGCTCTGAGCTTTGGCTTGCGTGGCAAGGCAAGCGGGGGATTTAGTGTTTCGTCAAAGGAAATCTTTGGAGCCTCAGAACAGCAAAACCAGATGATGATGTGCTGCAAAGGATCAGTGCCCAAGACCAGGCTACAAGATCTGGCAACCGCACACAGAGCAGCCACAGAGGAGGGAGTCCACAAGCAGGACTTACAGGAGGTTCAGTTTTGAAATACCTACACATTACCCAGGAAAGTGTAAAAGGACATGAGATAGGCAAACTATGCAATATAATTTTTTTCCTCTCAAGTTCTTCATTTCACACGAAAACAGGATTATCTTGCACGTGGGTGAATCTCCTTTCATTTATTCTCCATCAAAAGTCAAAGCTTTCCAAGCACCACTACACAGTTTGTTGCCATGGAAATGACCATTATGCCACAAACGGGCGCCGATCTTCACAGGAAGAGACAGCAGGAGTGAATGAATCCCAAAATGAGTAAAAGTACTTGTTTTCATGTATTTTGTATTATTAATAATGCTTAAGAGAGAACAAATATTGCTTATATAACTCAAGTTTAAAACTATTTTCAACTTGAGTTTCCCTGACACACACCCACCATCAGTTTCAGCCACGCTCCAGTTAAGAAAGCAACAGGAAAAAAAAGTGTTTATTAAAAACACTTGATCTAATTAAATTCTAAATTCCTAATGACAATGAAAAGGCCACAAGCATCTGCCACTTCCCTTAAGCAGAAATAAGAGCCGCATATTCCCTTCTAAAAATATTTTATGCAGAAATACTGGAAAGCAGACGCATTTCACGGCACGTAGTGCCAGCTGCTCCACAGCAAGGAAGGGCTAAAAAAAAAAAAACAAACGCAAACCCGTGCGAGCTCTTTTCTCAGCTGACTCCGCTCTCGCAGGCACACTTCCACAAAGGCAGCCAAGGCTACTTTTGGCCATGACCTACTTTCCTGCGGCAGAGCAGCCCCACCGCCCCGCGCGCTCTCATCTGTCAGCTGACAGCACTGGCTCCTGCGGGATCCCAAAGGGCAGCATCCTTTATTGATACCCAGGCAGAGGTGATGACGCCACGGAGGTCAGTGGGGCACCGTGGCAGCTCGCGGATGGAACACGCCGATTGTTTTGAATTAAATCGCTCTCTGTCATCGCCGGGTGTCTCATGCAGATATGACCTACAATCCCCACGCATCAATTAGTTACACTCGCTGAATCTCTTTGGTCTGCGGCTGCACGTTCTTCTTGTTAATAAGGCTCTGACCCTGTTGGATACGCACCAGCCTGAAAAGCAATCAAAAAGGGCTCCACTAATTCTCTACCCACACATGGGCAGAGCTGGTGACGTGTGGCAAGAGCTGTGTTTAGTAAAGACAGACTTTCCCGCCCTACCAACAGCAACTAAGTGTTCAAACGTTCAGCACTTGGGGGTTGGACCCCCTGATCAGACACACTGAACAGCCTCTGTCAGAAACACACAAAAATCCAGGGGAGCTGGTATTGGGGTTCTGTGGCCAGGATTTGGTAGTGGGGGGCTATAGGGGTGGCTTCTGTGAGAAGCTGCTGGAAGCTTCCGCTGTGTCCACCCAGGACACATGCTCCAGGATAGACATGCTGCTGGCCAAGGCTGGGGCAATCAGAAATGGTGGTAAGGCATCTGGGATAACATATCTAAGAAGAAAATCTCCCCTGGCCCTTACCTTAACCCATGAACCCCCAGTGACGTTTTCTCTCCCCTGTCCAGCTGTGGAGGGGAATGAGAGAGGGGCTTTGGTAGTGCCTGGGGTCCAGCCAGGACCAACACACTATATGGGGAAAAATTAACATGCCACATCTGAACTGGCTGATAACATGAGGTCAAAAATCATTCAGAGCTGGCATGGCAATTTGATGGTTTTTCATCCCACCAAAACACGACACACAGAGTCACCTCAAGCAGAAGAGAAAGCCAGAACAAATACTAATATTGAAATGCAGTGCTGCCTACCAAGTACCAAACTTAGCTTAGCAACAGCAAATGAATTTTGTATTACATTCTTTGATTCCTTTAAAGATGAGACCTGTTACATATAACTTTACATACAACTTCCCGTTTTAAGAAGCCCTCCTAAAATTTTCCTTGCTATAAAATCTTCCCCAAAAAATGAGGACATGAGTTCAATGAATAGTACTGGAATAACTCCATGTATAATGTTACTTATTTCAGATTTTGCAAATGGATTTAATGATGATAAAGGGCATTGGAAATCCTCAAGTCTACACATTAAGGTTTGCAATTGGAAACAGCAGCACTGTTTCAACAAGAGAAGACATCTATGTGTAGTTTAACACTCCATGAAAAATTTGGGCTCAGCAGTCAAGAGGCCAGAACAGTCTCACAATTCAAGGTATCATTTCTATGTTTAATTCAATAACAAAAATGCTCAATATTTATCACAGCTGCCTACCTAATGCTAAAAAGATACCCTCAGTACTTTGGATGAAGCTGCTGTTTAATGGCAGTTTTCATGTACTGCTGAGCTAGAAACAGAAATGGACACAGAAGATCCTTCATTACACACTTCTAGACCACTGCACTTACATATTTAAAAGTTAATTAAACTAATGCCATATGGTCAACAAAGCTTTGTCCAGAGAACCATAAAGATATGCTTGATAACACACACAGGTTCACAGATACCAGCAACAATGCTGCTCAATCAAAGAGCACATTAACGGAAATTACCATGAGAAAGACATGTAGCTGCATTGCAAGATCAAACCTGCAGTCTTAATGCAGTCAAAAGTCTACCAATCCAGAGACCCACAGCCAAATACAGCACAGTTCAAGGAAAATAAAGCTTTGCAGAAGCACCAAAAATCTAGTCTCCAATTTTAGTGAAAAACAGGCAAGTAAAGATCTGTGGGAAACCTCATGCTGCATCTCATTTAAGGCTAGAGCACTTCACAGCTGCTAGTTTTTCAAGTGTCACAGTCACAAAATCCCATCCAATGTGCACACTTAGACCAAAACACAGAAAAGGAAAAGAAGAGACCATCTGTTCAGTCTGTAAAACCAAGATGTAAATACTTTTTTGCTCTAAGGGACATAATGCACTAGAAATACTGGTAGACAAGTTTATCTGCCTGTGCCCAGAGGTGGGCTACTGGATCAAACACTGCCCACCACCAGCACAGTCAGCAAGGTGTGAAGGAGGAACAGCAGCTTGGCCAGTGACTCATGACACTGAAGGGTTTTAAATGTCTTTTTTTGATAAAACACTTGAACACTAAGTAGAAGCAAATCTCATCTTCTTCGCCCTCACCGTTTCCCAAAGATACAGGGAGTTGAGAAATAAATCCCCTTTTTAGGACAGATAAAGGCTAAGTCTTAGTAGTTCTGGGTACACTGCTGTAAAACACACAAACAACTCTGGAAAAGAAAGAACCAGCTATCCATGTTTGTCAGCAACAAAGGAGAGAGGGAAATTTTCAGAAAACCCAACAGGAGTTATCTGTCAGGATACAACTCAGTGGGATTTTCATCTCCTTGATCGCCCCTGTGTTTTATGACCACTTGGTTATAACTTCCCCGTCATTCCTCAGGGCAGAAATCATGTCCTCATGTGTTTCTATCCAGGGGCCTTGAAAATTTATGGTCACTAGTCAAATATTAACTCATTTAGACTGTTGACTAAAAGCTAATAATTTCTGAGGCCAATGAGGTAAGACGACACGGCTCAGTTGCTGCATATTGAAGAGTTCACCTCGTTCAAAGTGGATTCTGGGCATTTGAGCAGCAGCCTGTGTCTGCTGCCCCAGACAAAAATGCACCTGGAGAGAGATGCTTAACGACAACAGCTGTAACCAACCGTGTCTGAAAGGCTGCTACTGCCCACAGAAATACAGGCAACATTCAACTGGAAACAACAAAAGAAAGAGGAAAGGAAGAACTACTGCTCATCCTGGCTAACTCTAAGTACCTGTTTCTGAAATGACATGGCCTACCAAAAGAAAATGCAACAAATTCTCATTTTCTCAAAGCATCCTTCCTGTCTAAACATATACACTGAGATGGTTTTTGGTTTTACACTATCATGTGTAGTATATCAAATATTATCAAAGTATTTCAGGAAGAGATTAGAAAATATTCCCACCACTGTACCAGGCATTCACACAGCATTTACTGTGTATGATTAAGATTAACTCTGTTCAAAGAAGATATATTAAAATTTAACAGATGTGGAGGAAAACTGTGACCATGTAGGGTATGGAGAATTTAAAGGCATGAAGAACATCTGAGAGGAAAACACAAGTCTCAACAACAAAATGTCAAGAAACTATTAAATTCCTCCGTGCCAAATACACAGCTATAAACACTAACAGAGAGAGGCGCAATTTTGGCACCAATACAAACGAGACTAAGCTGGTCAAACCCAAAATTTACAGAAGATATGTATCAGATGAAAAACCATCAGCAGAAGCTCTCAGCAGACATAGCAGGCAGAAAGCAAACACTGGTTCAAGACAGAGCACGCAGCTTGCAAAGCAGACTGAGAGAGACGAAGACCTCAGACAGTCTTCCAGTTTTCTGTTCCTGATCATTTCACTCCTCTTTCTGCAACACATGAAAACCAAGACGGATTTGTCTGAATCATTTTTCAACAACAAAGCTTCCCTTGGCTTTACTTCTATAAGCTTTTTTCTCTGCTCTGTAATAAGCTATTACTCACCCAGAACAAAACTGCATTCCCACTCCACACTGAAACTTTTCTTACAAATAAACAAGAAAAAAAAGTTACTTCAAATACATAGGAAAAATATGTTAAGTTTAACAAAAGGGGAAAAAGGGGGCAAGTGAGATTTAAACTTGTGCAATATCTGAAGACCTGACTGAGTTGCATTAGACAAATTAAGAAATATACTTTGAATTACAAAGCTGAAGATGTGCCGACTTCTTCTGACATATACGTGAAAGGAGTTCTCTAGAGAAAAATTTAAATTCTCATTTATACATCACTCATATTACATCCAAATGAGACCCAGAGTTACTGATCCACCTAAATGATCACTCATTTCCAAAGCCCCAAGGAAAAAACACAGCAGACTACTTGGATTTCAGGTGCTTTGCTCTGATGTTGAGGAAAAAACCAATGTGAGAGGGATATGACTCACTCCTGAATTCTACATAATGAAAATTATCTCAACTGGTCAAACTATTTAGCTCTTAATTAGACAGTCCCAGCACTCTAGATATGGAAAACTGATGTGGACATAGCCTCACTGTGGAAGTCTCCACAGCATTTTCCTGCTGGTATTTTGTATCCAGACAAAAGACGAAAACGCTCAAAGTAAGCACAATCTCTTTGGAAACAGTAAGTGAAGAAAACTTTTCAAGACAAAAAGCTGAAAAAGCACAAGGAAAATCTGACTCCTGCTTCAATGTGCCGTTTTTAGATGACCATCAGAATCGTGAGGTAACAATACCACCAGGTTACAGAAAGGTCTCAACAAATACTCTGAAAATGCATCCCACTGAACATTACCTATGGCAATTGCATTTTCCTGACAGTGTACACTGCTACGCTGCCCTGAAAGAGGGCACCTTCAAACCACAGGGTTTTGTCTAATGACATCCATTATTTGCTGCTCATTATCTAGAAACACACCTGGAACAATACAATTAAAGCAGCAATCTGCAGTAAATTACCTCACAGACATTATGAACTGAGTTAAAAGCCATTGTCACTGTTGATTTAGCCAGTAAGGGTCACATGAAATTGGAACTTGTCCTTCTCCCAGTTCAGGCCCAAGATTCGTTCCACTTGACTCAGGGTTGGATGGGTTTTGTCTGTGACTGTGATCTCGACACCTCTGACTCAGTAATGTGTGAAGCTCATCCAACCCACTTTCAGGAATCCATTCCTGAAACACAGGGACCCTGCACTGATCATGTGACAGAGGTGGGAAGCAATTTGTAGTGAACCATAAAGTCCTGGCTGGAACTTAAACTGTACTTTAACACCTGCTCCTACTTGGTATTTCCCACATTGCTCACGCACTACAGTTTCTTTATTCAGAGTATTGCAGAAGTAGAAAAACATACCTAAGCCCTGTTTTTCTTTATGTTCACTCCCCAGATGAAAAAACAATTATCGATGTTTTCTATTTCTATCTCTATGCTTTCAAAATACAAACATGGTAAAAACACTTCTATGTTTAAGGAAGTTTCACCTTTGCTCCAATTTCTGCATCCTTTTCAGACAGGATTTCCCTTACTTAGATAGCCAAAGACTCTTTTAGTGCATAAAAGAAGAGCGTTGTAAGGTTGTTTGTTCATTTTTTAAGTGGGATTAACAAATTAACAGTAAAAGAAGTAATCTTCATATCCTCTTCATTAAACCAGATCAGCAAGCTTCACTGCAAAACCAGCAACTGATTTCTATGGGATCTATGAGACTCGCTGAAATCTACTTGACTATATAGAAAAGAAATCCTGATTTCAACGATAAAATGAAGTAACAATAGCCACCAGCATCTGGAAAATAAATATATTTAAGGAATGTATTTGAGAATGATTTTCCAAGTTTGAAATAACAGATTCAGTTGCAATTTTTTCTTTTGTGGGTAAGAAGTTACAGGTTTTGAAAGTGCCTTTAATTATTACGGCAAGCATCGTCTTACCAACCTTACTTCAAACAAATGATTGAAAAAAAGGGCACTGTTTACATTCCTAGTGAGCAGTGCTGGAGGGAGGAGGTGTCCACTGCAGGCTGTCATTGCTGCAGGGCATTGCAGGTACAAGCTCTCTGGTGCTTCCAAAGCCTGGATCAGACAGGCTTACTGCAGGAGCCAGGCACCTGTACTGCCACAATTATTTGATCATGTTAGTCATAATTTCACCCCAAGTCAGCTTTATTTGGTAAATACAGGATTAAAGAGTGTGGGAGAAAAACAGCAAATATTTATATTGTACACAGAGCAAAGCTTTGTGTCCAGCTCTCTCTTTTTAAAAGGCAGATGTCTCACTGGGAAAAGTCAGGGATTTTTAGCCTTCTGACTCCAAAGATGGCTCTCATTTTCCATGTCAGTGGCTCTGCTTTCTATTACTTCATCCTATGCACCAGACTCCTCTTTACGGTTATCTTCAGAGGCAGACCAAGCAAAAGGATTTTCTAACCTGTAGAAAACCCCCAGAATCTATAAAAAATTTCCTTCTTAACATAGTGAGAAGCTAAAACCTTGTGACGCTTAAGAAAATGCCCTCTGTGGCCTGCAGGTCTGGATCCTAACCTTGCACGAGACGAGGCACAACACAAATTCTGTTCTGCCTCATTCAGACCAGAAATGTGACTCTCAGTCCTATAAATCCACCACACGGCATCTTCAGGTCTCCTAACCTGACTCATAGGCCAGGCTAAATTAACTGGATTGAATCAAACTAACTGGCTTTCCAGTGTCCAAAAGAATTAAATTCCCACAGAAAAGGGGGAGCCAGGGACAAAGACAGTAGCTACTTCTGAGACAAGGGAACAGAGATATTTGCCCAAGGTTACAAAGCCTTGATAGAGGCTGAAAATACAGCCACAACAATCTGGCCTGCCCACACAAAGTCAGAATGTCACTGAACCAGAGTGGAAAAAATAGGTATTGACATCAGACACATTACAATGCACAGGAGGAAAAATAGCTCAGCCCACATAGAACATATCCATGCAACAAAGAAAACAAATTTCCTTGAAATTCCTGTCAAAAGGCACGCTGATCTATCATCTGTTCATATCTGAGATTCCAACCAACCAGACATGCTCGGGCCAATCTCACTCCTTGAAACAGGTATCCTGAGCCCAACTGGCTGCCTCATGTGGGCATGCTGGTCAGGCTGTCAGATCGTCACTATATGAAACATCCTGGCAAGCCTGCAACTCTCTGCAAGCCCAAGAAGCCAAAGTGCTGCTGTCAGTAAAAAGGAATGAGCTAACTATCACCTTCCACTTTATTTTATGCAATTTCAGTATTAGGATAAGCCAGGCAGTGTCCTGACAAAGCTGACAAAAAAAGTAAGTGAGACAACGCCAACTGACAGACTCTAGTTCAGCTGCAAGAAATGCACTGCTTCCTCAAAAATTATTGGTGTAGCAGTAAAACAAGCTTTTTTTACCACAACACATTGTTAAAAAGGGGAGCAGGGGAAAATAAATCTAAAGTAACTTTCTAAAATAGCTCATGGTAAATTCTAGACAAAGGTCAACAGTGATTTGCATTGCAGCATTCCTTTAGAAGCAAAGGCTAGTCCAATAGTTAAGGATTCAGAAGAATCAGAGAAGTCCCTTGTAGATCAGTTCACAGACATCCAATTAATAAAAGCACAGTCCTATCCCCTGGAGCACAGCAAAGATAAATATATTAATGACTGCAAGGCTCTCTAGTTCTCCACTGAGGGGTCACTTCAGCGATAAGACATCTAGACAGAAGTAGTGAGTGCCAAGAGTGCAGCATTAGCACCCCATTTCCAAATAGTCTATTCAGACTTCTCTAAAGCATCTGTCCTGCAGCAAACTACAATTAGAGAAGTACAAGCCACAAAGGGTTTCATTACCATTTTTTACTTCAAGACAAATAAATAGAAAAATTCTCCAGAGCCTCATCACCAACCTGTGCAAAATCTGTAAATTAGTGTACACAACATGGCATTGCAGCTAATCTGGCTCAATTCCTTTCTAAATGAACCCAGAGTCCTGAGTTGCTCTAAGTCACCAATTCATTAAAAAAGATACTTTCTGGTTTCCACAAGCAAGTTGCACAGGGAACAGAGGGTGCACATCCAGTGACAGATTCAACAGAGGACAGAACAGTCTGGAGATGCACAAGCTCAATTCACTGATTTCCTCTGCCACCTACCCTGCCTTATCCCAGCACTCCTATCCCATTCCTGCCCAATGCCACCCTCCTCTTCCAAAAACCTTCCTTGTTGCCCCTCTGGGAAACAAAGTCTAAATTACAATCCTTTCAATCCCACTCTTCAACTTAGAGCTCCAAAGGGCTGGATTCAGCAGGGCTGTGTGCTACTCTGGAGAACAAGTGTCTCCTTTTTCTTCCAATTGATCTGGAACACCTTGATCCTGTGGAGGAGAGAGCTGGACAGCACCAGCCCACCACAGAACAAGACAGGGGAAGAAAGGGCTCCCCAGACAGTGATACAGAGGAAAAGGGAGAGATGCACATTGAGGAGAGCTGGAAGAGCACTGCAGATCAACTACAGAAGCACAAGTCTAGTAAACTTGTCAGGTCTCAAGGCCTGACTTCATAGTATTTATGGTTCACCAAGTACATTCTGCACAGTCTCCCTCCCTCTCCGTTGCACAACACAGTCAGGCACATTACAGCTCTTGCTTAGCATTTACTTGAAGCAATTTTAAACCACATCACGGTTCACAGTCTGCAATGAGCTGCCCTGAGTGAAAAAAACTGATCTGGTAACACCCTAAAACTCCCGACCAATGCAGAGAGCAGCAAAGTGGTGAGAAGCTGGCAAAAACAAATGAAATAGCTGTAATTTCATTCCTTCTCAACAACACACTGGCCTCTTCACAAGTGAAGAAAGACCTTCAATTATCTCACCATCGCACAAACACACCTGCAGGAAGACATTACGTCTCAGACAGACTGTTCGTGTTTAGAGTTTGGAATGTTATATCTGTAATTAGCTTTTCCTCGTATCTGTCTGACGGGAAAATCTTTAATCCAACACAAGATATTCCAGAAGGAACCGCACAGCCCACAGCCAGCGGGAAACCTCCCCAATCCTGGGCAATGGCTGCCACCCAGTGCCTGGAGAAGTAACTGCACACACACACTGAAGGAAAAGACAAATCTCAGTCGCTCAAGCAGCAGTTTCTGCTTAAAATTTTCCTCTATGCCCTCATAAACAATGCACTTTAACACATCAGAAAACAAGATAGTTCCAACAGGGAAATATTTCCTGTACTTCATGTTTATTTAGTGTTTCACAACTTCATGCTGCTACAGGAAGTAATCCCTTCATAATTATCATTTATGCAGAAAAAGGGGGGAGAAACCCACAAAGGTTTCTCTCACAGCAAACCATCGTGACAGAAGCTTTCTGAAACATACTGTCAGGATAACTCAAAAGATTTTGTAGTGTAAGCTTACCATTCATAATATCATCTATTAATCTCCTTAATCTGCATGATGCCAAATATCCTTTGGGTTAGAAAACATTGCTGCAAATTTAATCCCAGATGGAGAGGTGCGAGCCCCTTGCCCTCTAGGGACCAGAATTCTGCTTATATGAGGCAACAGTAGAGCCTTTTCCATCAATGACCAGTCAGGCTTTCTGGCAACACCAGCATTAACAACAGTTTGTATTTCCATCTGTACAGATGTTCATTAGGCCGCAGCTGGAAGGCAGGCAAGATACCCTGGGAGTTCATATAAATGAATCGCTCACCTCTGCCCTATTTATAATCAGATTACAAAAAATAAATAAAGGTAATGCTCTCCTTTCTTCCACACATCTTCAAAACTGCAGTCCCACTCAACTTCTTTTGCTTTCACTAAGGCATTTTTGTTTCTCTAACACATTAAATAAAAAACTGAGCATAAAGAAAGCAAAGACATGATGTGAATCCACCCATCGTTACTTACTTCTCCTGTGATTGGATTGGTTCCATATTTCTTTATCCAAGGTACAATGCTCCTGAAAAGAGAAAAGATAAAGTAATCCATGACAAGCACCATCAGAAACCTCTACTGATGGCCATGACTGTTTTTGCCAACTTGTTTAGACCAAATGATGATTACACAGATGTAACCAGTTCAACAACACGAGAATAAAGCTAAGTACAGAGAGGAACTTACAGGATGTCAAAGACTGTCCCATCTGGTGTGCAAACTGGGTATTCAAATGGCTGCAGAGACAAACTAGAAAAAAGAGAACACAATCCTGTTAGCAAAAGCAGCTGGAAAGCATGATGTAACTGGCCATCACATTCAGCATTCCCTGTTAGGGATGCTTCTATAATCCTGGCAGCTGCTAGCTCCCAGGTATAGAAGCCAACTTCCTGAACTACTCAATTTACAAGGATTTCTAACCCACTTCTACCAACTCTCTTCCTTCACTCTTGCACTTCAAGCAGTAAACTCTAAACAGAAAAAAAATAGCAGAAATATTCTTCAATCTACCTTAATCTCTATCTTAGCAAGATGAGTGACTGACCAAGCACATTCTAAGCAGGGACAAGTAGATTTGAGCCCTGATGACACAGATTTGAAAGACTGGGATGTACACAGTAATTATTCTGCATTATTTCATCACTCGTGTATCCTTTCAGCCATCAGCTCCAATCTCTGCAGACACTGATCATGGGTCACGCACTCTATTTCAGTTCTTATTCAACTTTTTCTTGCCACACTCACTGCCACAGCAGGCACCAGTCAATGAAAGCAACTTTCTCAGAAAAATACGGCTTTAGTTCAGTGTGAACAGCTGATAAACAGACGTGCCAATAAATAATGATAACGTAAATTTGTTGTCTTACCTGCAGTGATCAAATGATAAACGTCTAAAATTGGTTCGTGGAAGGTCTGTTTATGGAAAAAGAAAACCCACACAACACAGTTTAATAAAACTATGGTATTCTAAGTAACAAGGAAACATCTGAAAGTTACATATTGCTACATAAACGGTGGCGATTAACTGATTACAATGATAAATACCCTAAAACTTGCGAAACTGTAACTAAAATTTCTGAACTGTAATTACATTGCTGGAAAAGATCAAGGCAGAGCTCGGACAGACCGACAGCGCTGAGTTTAAATTTGATAATTACCGCTCCGGCTCTGCCCCACCTGTGGGCAGAGAGCCGGCGGAGGGCGGGACGCTCATCTGGCCAGAAACGCGGCATTTCCGAGCAGTGCCACGGGCTCAGGCCGCAGCCCGGGGGTCGCGGCTCAGCACCCGCTGCCCCGGGGCTCTGAGGGAAGGCCCCGTTCCCCCTTACCTGCTTTCTTGCCGCCGTAGAACTGCGTGTACTCGGCGCACGTGATGTACCTGCGGAACAGGGGGGTCACTGAGGCACAGCACAGACACGGCCCCGCACGGCCCGGCCCCCCCGCCCCGCGCCCCCCGCTCACATCTTGTCCTTCTGGTGCTGCCGCTTGCCCATGGCGGCGGCTCGGCCCGCTCGGCCCGCTCGGCGCCTCAG
>WAAG01055820.1:1997-13745 GCA_013390105.1 Tichodroma muraria | reverse complement strand
CGGAAACAGCGGCGGCGGCAGGCGCGTTCCGGGGCCGCGCCGGCCCGCGGGAACGGGCCGGGAAACCGGGGATGTTCAGCCTCGAGAAGGTTGGTGGGACCTCAGAGCAGCCTTCCAGGGCTTCCGCTTCTTTTATTCCAGGCAAGAAAATATAAAACATGTTTTCTCGTCTAGGATTTAAAATCTTTGTATTCCTGTTCTCTTGGGCAGTGACAGAACCTCCCAAGAAAGAGTAGAAAAATCTACTTGGTGTCTTAATATGGATACAGCTCTTCACAGAAAGTATTTCAGTGTCTCTTCAAAGACTTAGCGATAAAGAATTTACTGTCCCTTACCTAATTATCTTTAAATCCCATTAAAGAGCCTTCATTACAAGACTGGCATGAACAGCACAAGGCTGAACAGAGAAGGGTCAGAGCCCGGATCCCTTGTCTTTAGCAGGAGGAAACAGCCAGTTGTGCTGGAGCTTTCACTTATCAAACACCTGCAAATCCAACCATGCTCCTTTTTTCTTTCCTTGTTAAACCATCACCCTGGCAGCTGCCTAGACAGAGCCACTGGAGTGCCATCCATGGAAGTGGACAGCCAGACTCCCACTGAATGACCAGGCTCTGGCCAGGACTCCCCTTCTCCCCAGAAGATGGTGTTCGGCTCCTGTTTTAATCCCATCACTTGGTCCTTGGCTGCATCCATGAGCACGAGGTGAGCACAACCTGCTCTGCTTGCAAGGGGTTACACGAAACGATTTCTGAATGTCCATGACTCTGTGCTGTTATGGTTCTCTGAGGAACAAAATACTTGTTCCCACACGTGTAGTCTAATTGGCAACAGCATATGAATTATTTACAACATTACAACTGGTTCTATCAGACTCTTTGGCCACAGCAGCATAGCTGCTCCTCGTCTGGCTGAGGGTGAAGGGTATTGTTTGTTAGATGTTCAGGGAAGAAACTGCCCTTTTACAAGGGTTTAAATACACTTAATCATTTTGATTCTCTTACTCAAAAACATTTCAAAGCAAGGCATTGAGGCACACACGAACAGCAGGGCCTGCAAAGAACACCTCCACTTGCTCGTTTCCCAGCACCAAGTACACTCTGAGAAAAGAAAACAACTTGATTTGTTTTCAGTAGAATTCCAAAAGCACTCCACAAGGAGCATGGCTGTAACTGCAGAAAGCTCCTTCCTTGCTGCAGTGCAGGCACTCTGGGCAGTGCTGAGGGGAGCCTGTTTGGCTCTGAGATGATGAACATTCCCACACAGCTCCTGCTCCCTCGGCCAAGATGGGTCCGGGGGCAAACGCTGTAGCTGTCCACAGGCAGCACCAGCACTTGTCTGATCACGCTTTCAGAGGAAAGATCATCCAGACAGAAATATTTATTTCCAGACACATTACCACGATTCAGCCTGTGTTGACATTCCTGGAGATGCCTATGCCCTTTGTAATAATTCAAGACCATGATTTTGCTTTTTTCTTTTTTTTTTAAACCAATGCAATGTTGTTTTATTTTGTACTTACAAAAAGAGCCACCCCATTGTATCCCCCCTCCCCCCAAAATGCCTTTTACAAACATTGAAAAATTAAAAACCTGATGATGACATGTTAATTTGGTAGAATTACTTTGAAACATAACCTTTGTAATTAAACTCCTACAAGATGACTTTGTAGTGATAGCCTGATTATTGGCCAAATAAAATTCCATATTACAAGTTAGCAAATTCTAGTACAAAAATAGTCCATGTGTTAGAACAGCCTCTTATTATTATTATATTCACAGGAAAGAGTCTATTGGCTGCATAATACCTTAATATTTATGAAATTTCTTTTTACGTGGCTCATTCATCTAATTTAATATAGTGTTGAGCCTCAATAAATCCTCAGGCAAAAAACCCTAAACAGGGTTAAATATGCTGTTCAGTGTACTCTGAAGTACTGTGCTTTTCACAGGACATCCAAGAAACCGCACAACAGTTCTCAGCTAGTTTTAATATTAAATGAGATCCAGATCCAAAAGGATCCCCCTGAAGTACATATCCATGACTTTCCATAGAAACAGAGGTCACAGCTTCAATGGTCAAGTTTCACTTGGGAAACTGTCGAGCTCCTCCACTCGTCATTTCCAGGAACCCCTGGGACCTCTGTGGCACAGCCCTTCTTCAGGAGTGTCCCCACTGGCCGGGCTCTCGCTCCTCTTTTGTCTCTGGTTAATGCTGTTCAGCAGTTTCTCTCGGACCAGGCCCCACAGGGAAAATCTGGGGACATGCTACTTGTCTCTCAAGATGTCCAGCTGCTCTTGATACTCTGTGAAAAGCCTCTGGAAGCGGAGGTTCTGTCCAATAACAGGAAGAAGCTCTTTCAATAGTTCTCTCTTTCGTAAACCCTGCACAGAAACACAAAAGCATCCTCAGAATCTATTATTTGTTACCATTAACATGTTCTAGAGAGCTCTCTAAGATTCATGCTCTTTTTCCTGCCTATAAAGAGCTGTGCATTTTATGTTCTATCTCTGCTTCCACAACTCCCAGAATAAAAACCATCTTTACATTTACACACTCATGACGCTGGAGCAGCCTCTGCAGTTCCAGACTCCAGGCTGTGTTCCGAGAGGGAAGACATGTCTTTGGCATGTCCCTGCTTCAAAGCTGCTGTCTGAACAATGTGTAGAGCTGAACATGCAACTCTCCTTCATCTATGTGATACTCAAGACAGCACCAGAGCTGAAACTGGGGCAACAAGCATTTGCCTGTGGTTCCACATGGAATAAGTCTCAGTGCCTTGGGAGAAAGTCTGCTTATGTGACCAGAGCAGAGTATGGAAAGGATAATACTCTGTAATTTTTATGGGAAACTCTTCTTTGTTCTTCATTAAACTATTATCAGGACTTACCATAACTGTTGATTCCCACTGACTTCCAGCTGAGTAATGGACTGGACCCAGTAAATCCTTGCATAATTCTCGCAAACGATATTCAAACCCTGGAGATAGTCACAAATAAAATCACCTTTAACAGCATTTCACTACATATAACCACTCCACAATGTAGCAGTCAACATTCAGGAAAGAATTGCAAGTATCTGGAGTAAGAATAAAGGGTCAATAATAGGATGTGCAATTTTCAAAGTTCAGCAGCTCTAGAAAACTAGTGAAGCAGCAATACACATCTGGCAAAGCACAGTTTTTGTGACATCCATCCATCCATCCATGGCAGCAACATTTGGAGGTGTCAGAGGAACCCAGTGCATGCAGCAGAGGTTCTCAGTTACTGAAGGCTTTTAAAAGTACAACCATCTCTTTAACATATGACCCAAGATGAATATTTTAATTTCACCTGGGGAAGGACAGAGAGATCCACACACAGTTCAAGAAGCTCTCTTGTTAAATAAGGTAAGGGCCAAAAGGCAAGAATTAATGAGTTTAATTTTAATTCTGCCAACACCTATTAGGTGGCATAATGTGAACCATTTCATTTCCCTCTGTGCAGAATGACTATGCAAGGTGAGGACTAAGGTTGAATTAATACAAAGGGGACTACTAAATTGTGCATGCAGACAGGGAGAGATACAACAGAGATCTTTAGAATCCAAAAAGTATAAAGTCAGTTGGTTAATCTTATTTGACATAATAACATAGAGATAAAGTGTATTCAAATATAAAATAGAAACAAGGAACCTTTCTTGTGTGTTTTTTTTCTCACAGAATTTAACATGTGGAATTCACCAGCACAGACAGTTGAAATTTTAGAACGTAAAAGAAAATAAAGTGCAAGCAATACAAGCAAATTCTCTGCAATTTTATGTGCTGTGGTACAAAGTGTCAGAGACTGAACAACCCCTCCATCTCACATCAGGCAGCAATTGTCATCTGGCTGAGGAGGGTTATGCACTTCACAAGGGGCTGCTGGTTTCCCTGAAATATCTGTAGCTGCTGCCAGACAATACCCAGGATGTGCCTGAGAGACCACTGGGCTTTTTTACAATGCAATTGCCATTACTGGAGTCTGCAGATGGCACTGCTTCCCCAGACCAGGGTCTGTTCCCATTCACTGTGTCAAAACAGGATTCCTGAGGACTGAGCACTGCAGAAGCAAAGGCAATTTGTTTTGGTTTTAAGCAAACCCCGAGTCCAGAAGCCAAGTGGTAAAAGGAGGATGTTAAGGGCAATCACACACAGACATGACATGAACAGAGTATTTCTTAGAAGCCCATCAGAGCTCCAGAGAAGTACCAGAGCCTGGCAGGTCTCACCTTCATTAACTAGGTACCGTGCATAGATAAGGAGCCAGTGGTGATATTCATGACTGGATTGTAACATAAGTGCTGCTGCTATCTGGTTCTCCAGGTATGCAAGTGTTGTTTCTTGTTGCACTAAATGAGGCATGGAGAACAATCTGGCAGCTTGCCTTCCTGAACTGCAAAACCAAAAAGATTAACGTGCCATAAAATCAGATACAAGTTTAAGGAAAATATCTTTTTGTAGCACTAGCTATACTGCACCAATCTTTCAGAGGCACACAAAAGGCTTTTTATATAAAGTTAAAGCATTTAAAGGATTTCTTGCATATAAACACATTGTCATAAGAAGGCTAATTTTAAAAAAGTAATTAGTTATTAGAATTTTTTTCAAAAAGGGAATTTTTCATTTTGTTATTGTCTCTCAAGAAAAGAGAGTTGTTTGTTTATATTTCAAATGCTTTGCACAACTAATTCTCCTTCCCCTCAAGAGAACAGCAATAAAATCACACAACTCCACACAGTTTCTCTTTGGAAAAAAATTAAACTTGGATGTGAAGGGCAGAAATAGCAAAGAAATCTGCCTGGGAAATCTAATTCAAATCCAAGTGAGGATGGGCTGTTAAGCTACCTACAGGAATCTGCTCTGGCTCACACAATTCCTTGGTGATATTTTCACATGTTAAAAATACTCACTAGATGACTAATATCTCAACTTTCTCAAAGACTTCATTAAAGAGATTCTTTGAGGCCAACTGAACTAACTCAAAAATTGTAGGCCTACTCCAGAAAGCTGGTAAACAAAAAATTAAAATGCAAAATGTAAAAAATGCAGTTTAGCTAATAAAAGTATAACAGAATTGTCCAATACCTTACCCATCCAATAAAGAGGAGCCTTAAAATGATTATATTTAGAGCATGCTTTCCTGCCCCCCAAAAACAATCTCATAACATTAAGATACAGACTATAAACATGCAAAGGATTAAAAAAACACTGTATGAACGAGCGATCATTTCAGAGCCATTGGCATTTCAAGAAGTAACTCAGTGATTCAGGCACGTGAATAAAGAACATGACAAATCCCAAAAAACCCCGCTGATGACGCGAAGGCGGCGCGTGCGTACTTCGATGTGCGTCCCTGTATGACAGCCAAGGGCCCAGAACACAGCATGGCTTCTTGGGATGGCAAACTAGTCCTGAAGTCTGCACATTGTGCTAGAGAGTCCTGTTTGTCAGAAACAAGATTCCTGAAAAAAAGCAAACAACCAGAAAGCAAGTCTGAGGAGTGCAAACAGCAACGTCAGCAGATCCAGCTCTGTTCTGCCTCAAAATCTGATTTGTGTTTCCACAGATAACCAAAAAAATATCACTGAAGTGGCTCAGGAATTCCAGGGACCCTGATTATTCCCACTACATGTCCAAATTCTGCTTGTGCTGTGTCCCTCCTACCCCCAAAATTAAAAATATTAATTACATAATATAATTTACCATTAGCTTGGAAGGAAATTAACTTTCTCCTTGTCATTTTACAATCTAATAAGAAGGCATGACCCAGAATGAAGTGAACACAGGTAATGACTTTCTCACTAAGAACTTGATTTCACCTTATGTCAGGTCTCCCCCCCCACACCAGACACACACACACGCTGACAGAATCTTTTCCATAATTACAGCTATCCCTTCATATGGAGGGAGCTGACATTACAGCTGCCATTCCCACACTTCATTAAGGATATCATCTTCACTGGCTTGAGATGCCAGGAGAAAGAGTGGCTCAAAACAATGCTAAGTTTAGACTTCGGACAGCACAAGGGTAAAATGGTACAAATATTTTAAATACCCTTTGCTGCTTTATCATGTTTAAATTTGTATGATGACTAAAGGCATTGCTCTTTTATATATTTCCCAAGATGTGGTACAAACTAAGAAATGGCAGCAAATTCAGAATTATGGCTGAGAGCATGTCCCCTGCTCCTTACTCCCTTAATAAAAAGAACAAGTAAGGTATTTTTCCTTTTCCAGAGGATTTGCTTCAAGTAATAACAACAATTATTCTAAGGAGGACTTAAAACAATAAGCCCTTTCATCCAGCAGACTCATTACACTAATTACAACAATTATATTAGGATTACAACACGGTTTTTTTCTTCTTAGGAAGAAAACAAAGAACCTGTTTAGGAAAGACGCTGTAAATAATTTATCCATGGAAATTTTTCATAGGAACTTATACCTTCCATGAGGAAAGCCTATCTGATCCCCAACAAGACACAGACTCTTGTGTAGTCTTTTCTTGTGTTTAGTAATGACTCTTCCATGACTCTGAGGTAGAATGATTTCTTCCCAGTAAATCAGAACGCTCTATCAGTTCCTCTGAGTTGCAAAAGCAGGAAATAATCCATGACTTACCATGTAGAAAGAGAAGGATTAAAGCAGTATGCCTTCCCATCAGACATGCTCATGACAGGAATTCCATGCTGAGTCAGCAAGATCTGAGAGACAGTTGCATCACTTCCTAAAAGTCAAATCGGACCAAAGTGTTTCTTTTGGAGTCTTGCCTAAGACTCATAGTGATAAAAAATGGTATCCACCATTAATTATCAGTTACAGCAACCAACAGAAAAAGGTTCAATGCTGCTCTCAAGCACTGATAGGAAGGTCAAGACACAAGCTAAGGATGGCAAGCACCAGGCTCAGTGCAGTAGTATAAACATCAATTTTGCAAAATACATTATCAGTCTCAACGCTGCAATTTATACAGAACATGGGCTTAATCAGGAACATTCTCCATACCTAGGGAAAATCTTCAGCAATTCTGCCATATCTTTTGTAACCCAAGAAGTCTTTAGCTTCCTTTTGCCCATTAAGTTAAAATTATAAACCCCAGCATATTTAGAAAAGTGTGCTCTCTAAAGAGCACAGTGTAAGTGGGATAGCTGTAGTCTCATTTCCCAGCATATTTCTAGCCCAGGGCTTGTGCAAGTAACTTCTAATGATGACATTTGCAAACTGCTAATACAACTGCTTTCTAGTTAGTCTGAATTAATACTGTATGGATTAAAGCTAAAACAGAAGCTAATGTACTCTGAGACACTGCTTTTTTGGTGATTTGTGTTGTGCCAGATATTGCAGTGATTGAAACTGAGTATTTTTAAGTAATGAATCAGAAGATAATCAGTTGTTGTTCATCACTGAGACAATAAACATGCAAATTACACAGAGAGATTGCTGTAATAGCAGATTGACATGAAGTATTTATTTTGTGATCTTCACAATACTGAATTTCTACATTCAGAAGAAAGGCAGACTATAAGCTACAGAATCTCACACAAGTTTGCTACTCACTGGTATTGTCATCACTGTTATTTCAAGAACTTCCCTTTATTATACAATAATGAAGGGAAAGTATTTGTTTAGGCTTTTCAGGTTTCATAAAATTTCAGCATATTCATAAACGGCACTAAATACTACAGGTGGGCTCAAAGATTGGTAATTAAAGGACTTTTTTATTACCTGAAAATATTGTTTGCAAAGACTCATCTCTAACAATGGCTGTCTGCTTGTGAACATCCCTGAAAAAGACAGAAGGACAAGTCTGCAGTCAACAAACAACTCAAAACACCAAAATCTTTAAACTTTAAATGCACTTCTTCACTATTCATGACAAAGTTGGGGACTGGGGAGTTTGTTCAGGTTTTTTTTGTTTTGACATTTTCTTCACTGCTTCGAAAAAATCATTTTGGCAAACTCAAACCCCTTATGGCAAGACAGTTAATAGCAGAGAACAATTTTTATGGCTCTTTATCAGGAAACCTCATTACAACAAAGCAAACGGTGAGGATCCAAATAACTCCTTTAGGAGCTCTGACTTGCCTGAGACATTAGAGTGAATACAACAACTGTAAACAAGCTTACAGTTAAGTTAGCTTATCTTGGCTTCTTGAAAGTGGCTGAAGTACTTTAACTCTGAAACTCGTGTGCTTCATTGGTTAAGTGTGATGGAAGATGAAAGTATCCATACTTCTCTACCCCACCCCCCAATTCCATTCCACATGCATCACAAGCATTTCAACTAGTGACTCCTAGCTCATTCTTTATCTTCATTCCAGAATGAAGTTCCATATTCTGGAGTGTCCTACAACAGAAACAGGATTCTGCTGAAACAGAAACTGTCCTGCTCAGTTAAGTCTGTATATTCTATTCAAAAGTGGACTTGTGTTCAGACCTGATGTGGTTTAAGCTCCTGTCTCAGCAGTGCAGTGACACAACTGAAGGCACCTATGAACGTGGCCTGAGCCAGCTGCTGCAGCCAACGTGGCCCTTACCAAACAGAGAGCGTAGCAGCAGTGGTGAGAGCCATGATGCAAGAACCTGTGCAATGCAGGGTGGAAATGGGCGTATTCAATATTATAGGAGGAAGAAGGCGACGACCACAAGCTGAAAATACTGACAATGTTCGTTTCTCACAGGCCACAGTTACAATCTCGCTGGAAAAAAACCAACCAAACAAGAAACATTTGCGTGCTGTCAAATGCAATTAGCATAAAACCAGGCTGAATTCTTAAGCTATCATACAACTTGGGTAAATTCCCCAAAAATTAACTATTTAAGTTATTTTTTAAGCAGCTTTAAGAAAAAAATTTTGAAACCAAGAGGAGAAGTCATAAATTAAACAGACGAAGGGGCATAGCTGGAAATATCATTAAAGCTTTTGGTTATACACAAGCTCTCCCTCAAGCCTGTACTTGTATTTAGCTTTAAAATCTGCTGCTTCTTTTTCAGACCTAGACAGGGCTCAGGCTCCAGAAATACACTTTGAGTTTAAACTCTGAAGTTGGAACTAGTCAAAATTGAGAAAAATTAAGAGAAAGAATAGCAAAATACTCAGGAAAATACTTTGACATGACCAAACATGCCATTTCAAATTTTTCATTCTTTAGTAGTTAGCACTTGAAAACCTGTCACTTATGATTTAGTCAACTTTAATGAAGAAATTTAAAGGAGAAATGTAAAAATACAGGAAAATAGTTGTAACTGGCTAATGGGAACTGTGACATTTTAAGACTGCATAAACCTAATACTTGAAGCAAAACCTGAGACTGAGGGGTGCACACTTTTACTCATAAATACTTCTTATGAAAAATAATTGTAAACTGTACTTTTTGTACATCTGAAAATGTCTTCTGGCCTTCAAGACCCCCTTCCTCCAAAAGATACTCTCTTACCAGCTTCCTGCTGCAGCGAGGATTCGACTGGTGAGGACTGTCTCCCATTCCTTTCCTTCACGATTACACTTTAACCTGCTCAACTTTGAGCCTCCCACTGTGGTCATTTCATTCTCCACTTCAAGGTACATTGATGGATCTGAACTTATCTGAAATACAAAAAATAAAATAATTTTTGGAAGAGCAAAAAAACTACTCAAAACAGCAACTACTATTAGAACCAAAACAATGCTGTCTCTAAGAACAGATTTAAGTATGGCACTCTCTGTTTAATGTGGCTTCAAAATATACCATGGTACTTCAAAAGAAGCAGACCTCTGAAAATCAGCCTTGCCTACAACACAAATAATTTCTTTGTATTTGAAGCACAAATATAAGGAAAGGCTGTGCTAGTCTGTCTCTGCTTCCTAATTAAGGGCACCAGATCAAGTCTGTATGTGCCCAGTCTCCCCACAGTCTTGCAATTGGAAACAGACTACCACAGCCTGAACACACCTAAAAACCGTTTCATAAATACCTAAAACATTACTATTTGCCATCTTGTTCAGATGCAGAGCACCTCCAGAGAGCTCTCAGAGAAGCCCTGGTTTTATTCCTCAGTGGTATACTCCCAACACCACTGCAGGAACAGTGCAGCAGCCAGTCCCCCCAGAGACTTTTATCTCCACCACACACTTTGGCTACCCAGGAGGAGGGACTGATGAACCAGAGGTACTCACTCCTCTTTGGAGTTTAGCTGGGTCAGAAGTGTCCTATTTTTAGCTGATCTGCCATTATCTTTACTCATACAGACATATTCTTAGAAGCTAAAGTGTTACCATCTTGCTTGCTTGAACAAATACACGCATTCAAACGTTAACTCATCAAAGGATGTGAATAACCTTAGGATATTTAAAAGACAGCAGGGTTTTCTGCTTATTTTTAAAATACTAAGTTTTTTTCCTTACAGTCCACTTACTTGCAAAGTAAACGATTTCTGTGGGATTGGGGTTGGCAGTTTAAGTGCTAATGCTGGTGCAGAGATGCAAGCAGCATCCTTCTCAGAGGCCAGTGTAGCTGGGGACTGGAAAAAAATTGCAGAAATAGTTACATTTTTCTATTAAAAAAGTGAAACCCAAATATATTCTACCAAAATAGATTGATTTGAAAAAGAATTTTCTAAAAATTCCAAATAATGCCAATTGCAAATGTAAGTCTTGTTCCAATTAGTTGTACGAATACAAGTTTTTCAATATAGCTTCTAAGAATCACAGAAAAACAAAAACTTGAAGTGACCTTTTTCTTTTTGAAAACACCTCTATTTTCAGCTGCAACTAATTAGTGAAAATTCTGGTATATTACATGGAAAATCTAAGCCCTAGATACTGAAAACACAGGTATCCATATACCCTAAAATGATGGAAACTCTAATGCAACTACTTTAGGGTTCTGAGGAAATTCATAACCATTTAAGTCACCATATCCAAGTCACTTTCTTGTTCTTGGACCACTCTCCATCATATACCACCAAAATCTGTTGGCATTTCATTTTATTCTACAGAGTCAGGCTAGCATTACTTAGCATGGGACCTGTAGTAAGTAGCTACATACCTATATAAAATATAAACACATTTGCCACACCACATGCACCTGCTTTTTCTAAGCTTAAATTCTAAAACCAGTAAGTTTGAAGGGATGGAAGGGGCATGGCTAAAAATTCTGAGGGACTGATATAACTTGTGTTTCCCTGAGTTGATGGAACAAGACAACATAGGACTGACTTTATTAAATGAACTTTGAAAGGCGCAATGAATCTTATATATTTCACCTGAACAGTTAAAGTTACTGGTACAAGTCTGGAGTCTTTCCGAGGCCTTCCTTTTTTCTTCTTTTCTACTGTTTCTCCCTCAAGTTCCAGTTTCCGTTTGGGTACACTGAGTGGTTTAACAGCTGGAATCTTCTCTTCACTGTCACTGCTGCTCTCCAGAATATCCTTGGGTTTATTGTCTTTAATTAAATTCTGATCCTTCAGTCTGTAAAAAAAAAGTCTGTAAAAAAAAAGCTGATTCCAAAAGTTGCCATGTATCCCACATATTGCCTTCTTGCAGATAAGATGACATTTCTTAGCCCTCTCTGAGCGTATTTCAAGACACACAAAGGCAGGAGGAGGAAGCTGAAGAGGTATGGCAAACCCTTTCCAAAAGTACAATGTGCAATATATATGTAAACCAATCAGACACATTCTCCCCTTTAAAAAAAAATAAATCAAACCAGCAGCTAGCCATGGGATAAAGCTGGAAATAGCAACTTTATTTT
>WAAG01055812.1:0-13512 GCA_013390105.1 Tichodroma muraria | reverse complement strand
TTTTCTTTGCTGTAGCTGTTAGCATCATTTTAACTCTTTACTTTCTGCAGTTGCTGGTGTTTTTTCAGTAAATATATATCAATGAAAATAGACTGGAGTTTCTGAAATAACAAGAAGGATTCATTGGTAAATACTGAATGAGTTTCAATTGCACTTCGTGCTGCAAAGAACAACTGAGGTCACAGGAACAATTTAATTTGGTTTAACGTAGTCACTCCTTCCTGAAACAGCTGCTTTCCTCTCAAATGGCTGCAGTGCTCTGCTCCATCAGAATTAGAGAGGGAATTACTTGGGTCAGCTTAGACAAGGCTGGTGGTGGCACACTGGCAGCAGGGCTTTGACTTTGCATTTCCAAATTCACTCTGCGAAATGCATTCAGCAAAATATGATGATATCAGAAGCTTATTACTTGGAAAAGCCAATGAAGTGGTAAATTTTCAGCTTCATGGCTTGATCTGTGAGTTGTAACTGGGTTAAAACCCCTTACTCCTGAAAAAGTTTTGGACAAACTCAATTTGAATTTTCTAATCAATGAAGAATTTGCAGGGGAAGCAGCTCTCCTAGTAGGCTCTGGGTGGCTGCAGCTGTGGGGTGCTGACAGCCAGGACCTTTCCCTGCACGGTCCTCAGCACATCTGGGATCACTATTTCCCTGCAGGAGCCAGGGACTTCCATCACATCCCTTGCCAATCCCACAGCAGCTATCCAACCAAAGCTGACTGAGCAGCCACAATGTGCATTAAGTAGCTTGCATGTATTCCTTCCCTATTTGTCTCCCTGGAATAGCTTTGTTGTTTTCTATACCAGCTGGGAGCCTGGAGCAGGCAGGCTTGTTCTGAGCTCTGTGCTTGCCCCCTTCCTTGTTTGGAAAAGGATGCCACCCTAGTGCCTCACAGTTTTAGCCCTCTGCTCTACACTCCTGAGTACTCTCAAGTGTGTTCAATTTGCACAGGCCATGTAGAACTCTAGTACAAAATCAAACCTGCAGTCAGAGAAGCCTACAAAGGAATATAATTCAAAATGTGAGGGTTCCTTAAGGTATAGTTCAATTCCTACAGGAAAAATCAAAAGCCAGCATCAGCCTATGCACCTCGGAAAGCCTGCTCACCACGTGTCTTTTTTTGGTAGATTTCCCAGCTCAGAAAACTCTCCTGAGTTGCAGTTGTGACAGACAAACTGCCTGTCCTTAAGAGCATCCTCCAAACTTCCACTGTATCAGTTTCACACTAATTGCTTTACTGATGCCCACTTAAGCTAATGAATGCTAAATATTGCAAAGCAGTCCTGGTGCACTCAGAAGATGGAAAGGGAGTGCAGCATCCACCTGCCTTGTCTGCAGGAACAGAGCACCAGCTGTGCTCAGGAGGTATCTGAGGCTTCCTGTGTCCTGCCAAGACATTGGAGGCACTGAAAAATTTTAGAAACCCTAAAACACTTGTGTCATTGCAGTTCATTGGAAACACATCCTAGAAAAAACAGTGCTGAGGATATGAAGAAAGTGGTGCACTTGGGACATTCCCAAAGGGACTTGCACTGACCAGCAGCTCTCTGATCAGTCTGGCAATAAGAAATCAAAGGTCCGTGATCCTGAGAGGCATTTTATTAGCTAATTATTAGCTGCTTATTTATATCAGCTGTGTTTGGGGAAGGGCAGATCACACCCCACTCACGTATGGCAAATATTTTATTGTGACAAACAGCCCTGTCCTCAGCTCCTGCTGGGTCGGGAGGGGCCTTATTCAGAGTATTATCCGTTTCATTTAGTTGTTGAAAAGGGGACCTAAGCTCTTCTAACAGCATGGGTCATCCCCATTCAAACAGCGCCTCTTTGACTTGCTACTCCTTTTTAAACTCTCCCCCTGCAGGGCTTCCTTTTTCTTGGACTCTTTTCTCCTAGTTTGCTTTTTCCAGGGCTTGCTTTTCATATGTGGGAGAGCAGCCTAGAGATGCTGTTTTGTAACTGGCTGTGGTCTGTCTCTTCAGCTGGTGAGTGCTGCTGAGCTTCATTCTTACTGTTACAGGGGGTCCATGCAAGCTTTGAGCAGCTGCTTTTGCTTGGAAAACAGAGAATACCGTGTTACTTTCACCAGCATAAGAACACTTCAGTGCTCCTCTATAATCCCATCATCTTGCAGCCTGTCTTCTGTGCACAGAGACTGCATGTTCCTTACTGGAGTGGGTGACCTCAGACCTATGTGTCTGCTTCTGATAATGTACCTTCACTTCGCTTGCTTAGTGTGAATTACCAGGGAATAATTGGCCTGGCGATTGCTTGGCAGTGAAAGTGCCTGTTGTTGCAGGATTCCTTTAGCAAACTCTGACAGCACCAGAGCTGCACTGTAAATCATTCCACTGCCACTGAATTTCTTCCTGCTGTAAATGCATGAATGCTCTGTGTTCTGCATTGCTCTAGTCTGTTAAAATAGCTGCAGAAGTGTGCTCTGGCTTTGTCCATTTCTCTAAATCCATTCTTTCCTTGCATTTGTTCACAGACAGGTGTCTGAAAGTGCTGGATGTTAGACTCACAGGTCAGGCCATATGTCACAGACAGCTGCTTCATGCTCACCTTACAAAGGTCACAGTAGTTCTGAGCACTTCTGAACAACTTAATCAGTGTACACAAGCCTGTGTGGGAAGCATTTTGCATCTAATTGATGAGCAGGTTCTGGGAGTCACATGTGGCTCTTATTGTTATTTCTTTGTAAGTTAATTTTCTTTGTTTAAAAAATGATTTTAAATTTCAGGTTCCTGGAAATGTTTGCAGAAATTTCCCTCAAATACATATTGTCCCAGCCCCAATTGTATTTCTTTTGTTCAGAAACATTGCTCAAAGTGAGGATGTGAACACTGAGATGGAGCAGGGCAGCTCCATCTGAAGTGAAACTCTATCTCAGACACAGAGATGGCTGAGTCTAACAGAGTCCCAGTGTATGGTCACAGCTAATGTACCAGAAAAGGTCAAATTAGGCCTCCCTCTCTGTGTTTAAATACAACTTGCAATATTTCACCACCATTTTAAGGCGTTATTTGCACTTGCTGTATGAAGTATTAAACAAGCACTCTCCATTTATCCACATTAATGATTCAGTGCAAACTCCTGCCTTCCCATTAATATCCACTAATCTCATTCAGTGATAAAACTTGATTTAATCTCCAAATTACCTCAGCACAAAATTTCTTGGAGCAGCAATGCCTAATAGTTCAGGGTTACGTGAGCTGTTGTGATAGCCAAATAACAACAGTGGCAGCATCTTTTTTTGAGACTCTGAGGAAAAAAGAATCAATCCAGAACATAGAGACATACATAAATTGCTAAACACTATAATCCAATGATACCATACATCTCAGAAATGAGTGCCTCAAAAATCAATAAAAATTGAAAAGGGAAGAATTGTAGTTGTCTAGATGCAGGTGTGTCAAAGAAGTTGCAGGTGAAGGTGCCAGCAAGGCAAGTGCCGGGCTCTGGGAATGGGGAAGGAGATTGGCTCTGGAAAAAAGGGGACACACTGCTAGGGCATAGTACAGCAAGGAAAAGGTGACACTGTCTGCACTGGAGGGGGTTGGAGATAGAATAGGAGAAGGAATTGTTCTCTGGGATTTGAGGGGCACCACTGCTTTTGTATTTTGATGGCCTTCTTCCATTTGGATGCAGAGGTGGGAACAACACAGGCAGCTCAGTGCCTGAGCTCTTGTCTGGGATTTGCTTAGATGGGAGGGTGAGGTTGGGTTTGGGGCATCTCTAACTACAAAAATTCATGTAGCTGTGCCTTGGCTCCAGTTGTAGTGCTGTGGATCCTTTGCCTCCAGAGATGCTCCTGGGACACTGCTTCCATGTGCTTATGCTGGAGCTGGCATGGGGCTGGTGCTCAGTGTGAGCTTTAGATGACATAGATGATGCTGGAGGTCGCTGCTTTGTGTGCTTGTTGAGAAGAGCCTGACTTTCCTGCCTTGCACAATGCACTGATCCAGCTCCCCAAGGACAAGCTAATATAATGTGGATTTTGTTTTTCTCCCCTGACTGTTCTTCCCTGGACTTTCTTGTGGGCTGGTGGGTGCAGGTTTTGGTGCTATTACTGTTGAGTGGTGGATGCTCAGGGATCCATCAGACTTCAACTTTGTTCTGGTTGTGTGTTTTTAAAAAAACATCTTTAAATTCCCAGTCTTTCTACAGAGCAGGAGCAGATCCAAGCTCCTCTGCTTGCTAGCTCAGATCTGCTTTCTACCCTGCATGCACCTCTTATTGCTCCCTTTGGAGTCTGTTGGCAGCAGATCAAGCATGGCCTGTCCTCTTGGCTTGCAGGAACCTGCTGTCTCCAAAGGCTTGTGAGAACAGTAGGGCCCTTGCCTCACCCTGGTAGCCATTACTCTGTGCATCCTGCTAGACCTGCATGTAATTTAAAAGAATCATGGGAAAAAAATAAAAAAATAGACAACAAGGAGAACAGAGAAAATGGCAGAAATAAGCAGAAAAAGAAAGGCAAGGTAGACACATGACAGTCACTGGCAAGGGAAGGAAGAACCAAGTAATCCAGGGAGTGACTTCAAGAGTCTGAGCCCAGTGATCCTGCTGAATTGAGTCTGCTGTCTCCCAAATGGCATAATTTAAAATCATTTGCTGCAGTTTTAGGCAAGAATTATTAAATGAATATTAATCAGTCATTAAATTCTGTGAAACTGCTTCTTCATTCTGGGCTGAATGAGGCCATTTAGCCGAGGTGTATTCAGCATGTTAATGTCTCTCTGAGCGGGTTCCTTCTCCCAGAGCCAGCCCCGCTCTCAGCCCCGCTAACCGTGGCAGTTTCTTGCACCAGGTGTGTGCCTCTGGGGCTGGACACTGGCTGTTTTCTCAATTTCTACAAGCAGTGAATGACTGAATGAAATATCAGCCCCATCTCAACTCCAAGTCCATCCCTAGGTAAGACGAAGCCAGTACATTCCCTTCTAATTAGGAAGGTTTGATTGAAATATTTTCCTTCTTCCCTTTCTGTATGCTCCAATCCAGTGTATAACTCACCTTGCTCCTGGTGCATTCAGGTCCCAGACTTGATTTCTGTGGCAGGAAAAAAACCTTTCCCAGCTCCTGAGACATGCAGAAGTTGAGGTTTTGAGGGGGAAACCGCAGACATCTTAATGGTGGCCGTATTTTTGCTGCCAAGACCCCAAAGCCATTGATCATGAAGGAGCCGATGTTAAGAGTTGTTTGGAAAATGATCCTGTTAGAAGAAAAACATTTCTCTGGCATGACCTATGCCCTCTGCATTTGATCCATCCAGCATGATGCCTGCTCTCTCCTTTTGCAGGAGTCAGGAGGTCACATGTGAGTGGCACAGGGTGGGTAGTGCTAGCTGTGACCCCATGTCAACAGGCTGCCCACCTAAAGACCTCTGACTTTTCCCTTTGCCACTTCTGTTGATTTCTTGGCCCTGGAGGAACGTGAGAGACTTCAGCTATTTAGAGGACAGCATTGATTGAATGGTGACAACCAAATTCATCACCTTTCCAGAGTTGCTGCGATCCTCTAATTCTTTTTCTTACGTGCATAACATCTCCTTTTCCCATATATAACAGCAAAGTTAGGGCAAAATGGGAAACCTTGGATGAATTCTTCCAACCCTCATTCTCTCTCCAGGCTCTGGAAATTGTGGGTAAGCAGCAAATACTAGTTAAAATGCAGTGAGGTGTGCAGATCTAGAACAGGCTGTGGAAGAGCCTGATTGGACAGATCATTACAGAACTCACCCTGTGCTTATCTCAGAAGGTGTGTGTTGGTGGTATTGACTTGTTTTTTTTCTTGCTCTTTTATAATAAGCAGGAGAAGGAACAAGGCTCAAAACCTTCTAGCATATATCAAATACATATGTGTGCATGTGAATTTTGTCTAAGTGTAGAGCGGTGAGTTTTCACTAGTCTAATATTCCTGGCTCTCCAGGAATCTCCAGGTATTTTGCATGCAGAACTGTTGCCCTTGTAATTGTCTGCAGGTTATTAAAGGTAGAATGCTTACAGTATTTTTTTAAACTAAAGCAGTCTCTTTTTTGTATATGTCACTGAGTTTTTTTCTTACCAGCCCTTGTTTTTAATGACATATAGAGTGAATAAACCAGAAGGAAATCACTGAGCCCATGCAGGCAAAAATATTCACACATTCTCTTGCTCTCACATCTAAAAAATAATGAATCATTAAATCTTGAAGTCACATTGACACTACCAAATGGGTTTGAAATCAGCTTGGACCTAAGAAGCTATAGAAAACCTGCCAAGTGACAAACGGCTACCGATGGTGATGTAAGAAATTGGAAACATCTATTAAACAGGTGCAGCTTTCCATTTCCTCAAAGTTATTGGTTGGAACAGTGCAGCACTTCCCCTGCCTGGCACCTGCTTGAGGGGCAATGGCCACAGACAAAACCTACTTAACTGGAAACATCACAATCAGTGAAAGCACCATGGTTTCCATTGCTCCTGGTTTTTTGACCTTTATTTTGTTGCAGCAGCAGAAGGTACTGGTTCAGTATCAATTTGCCTTCTGTGTGGGGAAAGGGATACAGGTACCAGCTTTGAATGTGTGCTGAAGTTTGTGACAATGCTCAGCTTACTTCAGCTTGCACCAAGTGCTGTGTGGTGCTGCACAGGGCACTGACTGACCCTGTGATCAGCACCTGGGCAAAGCAGACATTGTTTTCATACCGTGCTTTCCAGCCAGGAACAAGGAAGGGGTTATTTCCAATTTAGTCCTTGCTCTTGCCAAATTCCTGAGTACCAGCATTTCTTAGGGGCTTTGTTGAAGCTCAGCCTCTGATACAGGGGTGCCTCATTCATTGGAGGGGATGCTCCAAGCCAAGGGAGGACTGTCATGTCTATATCTTCCGTGCAGACGAGGTGGAGTTTTTACATGGCCTGAGTGTCCCTGTACTCTGGTGTGGTTTCTGCCTGGTGCTTGGTGCTGTTCATTGCCATTGTGTGCACTTCTCTGGGGCCCTTCAGCTGTGGGACTGTCCTGTGAACAGGTTCAAGGACAGGTGACCTCAGTGCCTGCCAGGCAGGTATCTCTGCATGGTTGTTCTGGTCCATGGTGTGCTTTTAAGAAAAACAGCTGTAATCCTTCTCTTGGGTGAAGCATTTGCATGAGATTCTGTGCATCACTTAAGTCAGTGAAGTTGAACCACACTGGGGCTGGATCTGATGGACGACAACTTCATTGATGTGCTTTCCATGCTCCATCCCCTGGGATGGTCTGCCCAGGTGTGAGCTCCTCCAGTGAGCACATTAAACATGCTGCTCTGCCGGCTGCAGCTATTGTGGCCTTCTCACAGCCCTTCATGTGAGATAGTCCAGTCTGACCTTCTCTTTTTGGAAGCTGATTGCCAGGTTAGTTGTCCTTTTCTGCCCATTTGAGAGGGTAATGTGAGAAATGAGAACTGACAGCGCATTTTAAGTGCAAGCCCTGACAGAAATTGGGTATCCACACATCTTTGTGGAACAGTTCCAGCTCGGAGCAGAAAGAGGAGCTCTGCTGTAATACTGACCTGGCTCTTGGGCTCTGCTTCTCAGAGGGAAATATACTGCACCAGAAAGTTAAGTCAGCAAAGCTTCTTACGACCCAAATTCTAAAGGGAAAACCTGAGGCAAATGATTGCTGGGAAAAGAGGTTCACCAAAGGCAGAGAAATACAATATTCTCTGTAAGAAAGCCTATGTAAAATATAATAGAGGAAACATTTTGCTGATTCTGATCCCTAGGCAGTGAAGCATTAGCTGCCAGGCTCCAGCTCATGAGCTCCTGCTGTGATGGAAGAATGTTCCCTTGAGTAAAGCATTAAATGATCCCTTTTCAGAGGAGAGTGCTGTCTGGCCATATCCTGCTGGATTCAGGAATCCAGGTGCTGAACTGTGTTGAAAGGCATTAAAAATACATGAAATACTCTCCTTTATGCTCTTTTTCTCCACACAACTCCAGTGGCTGTTGCAGAGATGCTGTATGATACTAAATGCCCTAAGAAACAGGAGAGGGTACATGTGTGTAACTTCTTTTTTTCTTCTGGAATTTAAAATTGACTCCAACTGCAAAATGGATTGACTTGGAAAACATATGAGCAATACCCTCATAACTTATGAGCACAGGGTATAATACGTGTTCATAAGGTTTCAGGAAACATTTCTTGCTGTAAGGTTTTTGCTGAAGGCTGACAGAACTTTTTTTTCCACTGATCTAGGTACAGTTTCATTTGTTTTCTTCCCTGACCTCTCCTGGCTGCCAATGCAATAATTGATCACTGTTTTCCTTTCATTTTCACTGTGCTGGTTTGGCCTGGAGTGGAGTGAATTTTCCTCATAGTAGCTGGCATGGGTTTGTGCTTTGGATTAGCGCTGGAAGCAGTGTTGGTAACTCAGGGATGTTTTTGTTACTGCTGGGCAAACCTTACACTGAGCCAAGGCCTTTTCTGCTCCTCACCCCACCTATGAGGAGGTTGAGGAGTGAGTGGTTGGGGTTAAACCATGACAGACCCTAAGGCAGCATCAGACATGATATTGTCCTGCTGGTGGTTGCATCCTATTTAAGTTGTTTAAGTACCACATGCTTTGTGCTCACCCTGATGGTTTTCCCATCTGGCCCAACCTGTGACTTCAGGTTTTTCTCCTTGAACTTTTGTTGTGCTAGAGGACAGAAACAGGTGAATTATGGGCTATGAGCTGTGGATACACTCTCTTTTGGGAAATGAGAAGACATTAACATTCTTTTCATGAGCATTCCCCTTCCTCCCCTGCTTTTAAATGAAAGCCAGGTGCTTTTCCCTAAAATATTTTTCTATTTGGTGAAGCAATGTTAGTCAGAGAAATTGGACTTTTCTTATGTAAATCTGTAGTTCTGTAACTTCTTTGTTAATGCCACCCATTGTGTTTGTGCAGTATTTATGAATGACCACTGTGTTTTCTGAGGACATTCTCTTGAACTCGTTTATCACATTTGCTTATGCTGCACTAAGACACACAGGAGGGTGAAGGACAGAAGCATTTATCAGGTTTTTCTTTATAACTTAGTAAGATTTATTGATTTAATACAAAAATAGGTTTTGATCATTATCTTTCTAAAGTAATTGAATTTGCTTTATTCCAGCTTGGGAATATAGTTTAAATTTACTTGTCTTTCTCATATCATACACCGTGAGTCTTCTAGTGCATGCTTTCAAGTTTTAAAGTTTGATTTATTGTAATTTATTACTTAGAAGGTGTTCTTAAATTACTGCTTCAATAATATAATCTACTAAAAACTCTGTGGTTTTATCACATCATACCTGTATTTGAGAGCAAATTGATCTGACAGTATTATTACATGTTTTTGACAGGCTTATTTGAGATCCTTAAATCCCAGTTCCCTCTTTGTTTCATTACCGTAACATCACTGGCATAGCCTTGTAATCAATTATCCACTTACAAAGACCCAAATGTCTGCCAGTTTGGTTTCCAGAGAGGTATTCGCTTCAACATCTGTTAAATATGTTCATTTTTCTCACAGTTTAAAAGAAGATTTCCTGCCCTGTTCTTGCTGGTGTCACAGTGATGCTCTGACAGGCTTTTCCTGGGACTCACCCTTTGGGCAGTGTTGGTGGCAATGGGAACCCTGCAAGGGACACAGAGATCTCTCCTCATGCCAGAATATTACTTTTTTAAAATGGAAACTGCAGAAATCGCCACTTGCTCAGCACTGCTCTGGCTTCTGGAGAAAGCAGCACAGGTCTGCTTGCATTTATTTCTGACTACACTCAGTTTGGGAGAAGGACTTGGTCCTCCCCTTGCAAACTGGGCGCCATGGTGTGGCTGATGTCCCTGGAGGTGATGCCTGGAGAGGCCACCTAGAACAGAGGCTAGAGAGAGTTAGAGAATAAAGCAGGTATTTATTAAAAGGCCTTCAATGGATACACCTTGAGCAGTGTAAAAGCCTCACAAAGGCTACACCCTTGGACAGTGGTCACAAGTTTTTCAGAGGGATATAAGTCTGGTCTATTTGTATATCAGGGGTTAGTTCTCCAATTACAGCTTCAGGTAATGAAGTTATATTCAACCAGTTTGCTCCCTCCTGATTCACTTTTGTTTATACTTTTTGGGGCCTGAGGCAGAAGGTCCTTGGTTCTCAGGCCCAGAAGGATTGTTTTGTCTGGCCAAAATGTGACAAGAGCTTACTAACACTCTGTATGGAGTTCAGAGTTGCACAATAATGCAGTACAGAATCTGAACAATATAAAAACTAAAAATTTAAGGCATCAGAGGAAGAGATGGAATTTGGTGGCAGCGGGACCTCTCTGTCCCAGGAAAGAGGAGCCCTCCAGCCACCTGCCAGGTGCCCATCCCACGTTATCTGCCTGGCCAGGGCTTGGTCTCTCCCTGTCTCTTGAGCTGCTGCCTGTCTGCCTTCTACCCAGCACTCACTGGAGCAGGAGCTTGGATTAAAACTGAAGTATCTGGGATGTCTGTTTTGGTGAAGCACAGGTGTGGCTTCAGGTACAAGCTCTGACCTCTTGCAGCCAGTGCTTACACCAGGCTGAAGCACCTTGTGGTGTTGGCTCTCCACATGGAATACACAGGCAGGACTTTGTTGGCAAGGATGTGCTCATTATTATTAATAATTCATTTTTAGGGTATGAAAAATGTAAATTTTTCACAAATAGCTATCCTACAAAAGGGATAATAAGCTATTTTATCACTGCTAGGTAGTCTCAGGGGCTATGTAACTATTTTGATAGTTGAACTTTTCTCCTGGTGGTTTTGCCTATGTCATTAATTTGCACAGATAGCTTGTGTACAGGGTTATGCTCTTGCTCATGATGCTCACATTGCTGGATCATTATTATACACTTTTAATATAATAAGGAAAAATCTTTCAGCCATAAAAGAAAAAAAATCTTATGAAGTGAGTTGCCTTCCAGTGAGAAACATGCTGTTGGCAACATATTTAATGTAGCACCTAGAGAGTTTGATAATCACTGTGTGTCTGTGATATTAGCATTCACATTGCTTATGGCATTTGGATCAACAGCAGGGAAAAAACTATCTTTTCTCAGACTAAGAGTTTAAAAACTTTGAGTTTTACTTAAAACAATCAAATTGGGACCCTCTTGTTATGTTGCATCATTCTCTGAGGTTTTTGAGCTTTGTGTTGGCCTTTTAGCTCCTGAAGCAGCATATGTGACAGGCTGTATTTGGATTTATTCCACACAGATAAGTATGGCAAATGGCTGGGTGGATTAGTAAATGGAGGGGCAAAGCCTCCAGAGGAGGAGTGCAACCAGTGTATTCTGTAAAGAGCAGAGTGCTGCTTTAACAAACATGGATGTTTCTCTACTGATGCAATGTTAGCATAGCCCTTGGCTGTGAGGTCATCTAGAGATCAACTCTGCCCAGGGTAAGCTGCTTTAAATAAAATGAGGATTTGACCCAAGAAACATGGCATGGTTTTTACCAGACCTACTGTGCTGGATTGGCTTGGCTTAGTTAGTATTCTTCCTGGTAGCTAGTATGGAGTTAGGTTTTAGACTTGTGCTGGGAAGAGTGTTGATAATTTGGGGGTGTTTGCTGGGCAGTGCTCACACAGAGTCAAGGCCTTTGCTGCTCCTCTCCCCACCCCACCAGCACAAGGAGCTGGGAAGGGACACAGCTGGAACAGCTGATCCAAACTGACCCAAGGGACGTCCCAGGCCACATAGCATCATGCACAGCATGTAGAGTTGCGGGAAGAAAAGGTAGGGGGTGTGAGGTTCAGAGCAGGGGTGTTTGTCTTCCTTAATCACCATTTCACTTTGGAGCCCTGCTTTCCTGGGGATGGATGAACATCTGCCTGACCATGGGAAGTGGGTAATGAATGCCTTGTTTTGCTTTGCTGTTGTGAAGCTTTTATTTGACCCATTAAACTGTCTTTACTTCAACACAAGAATTTTCTTTTACTCTTCTGATTCTCTCCCTGCCCCATGGAGGAGAGAGTGAGCAGCTCTGTGGAGCTGAGCTCCTGGCTGGTGTTAAACCATGATACCTGCTAATATGGAAGATGAAACACATTTTATTTTACTTTGAAGTTAAAATCCAGCTTCAAATCCTAAAGGGTCCTTCCATCAGATTGCATTTGTTCAGCAGAGCCTGACTTGAAGGTTAGTGTGAAGAGGCTGGTGGGCACCACACACCTGACAGCTTGGTATAATGACATGTGACTCCAGCTTGTGCTTCTTTTTAGGAAATGACTAATGAGTCTTTGTCTCATAGAAGACATTAAAATAAATTACATTATGTTAGATCAACTCTCACAACTGCTAAATTACAGAGTGGTAGGCAGTGGATTTTCTGCAGTGGATTCCAGACAAACTCCTCCTGACACAAGCGTATGCGATAATTCACCGTGTGGACAGAAATGTATGCGCTATTGTATTTTACAAGGCAGATTTTTCTTATGTTTTTACAGGTTTTTCTAGCTCTGGTAAAGTCTCTAATGAAATTCCAGTCCAGTAGTTGACTCATTAAGGTTTCCCTCAATCCATCACTGTAAAACTGATTATCAAGATGTTGTCTTTTGGTGTTATCAATCTTGAGTGACTTTCTTGGAGATTGATGCACATCCGCTCTTATGACTGGCTCAGATGATATCTACTATTTATCTTGATCTCTTTTTATTTAGCGTTTTAACTTAGAAGGTTATACTGCCTTTTTTGATTGAATTTTAATGATGAGGTCTTGACTACAAGACAGACCTTCCAGAGCTTTCAGACACATTTTACAAAATAATGTCCTCAGGCTTTCCTCGCTGACACATTCCCAGATTGTCTTTTTCATGCAGTCCCAGAGGGGGTTTGCTCTACTCTTTGTGTGATTCTACTCAGGTGGATGTGCTGCAGTGGTACATCCAGCTTTAAAGAAAATTTGGGATAGGGAATTACTCCACAGTATAAAACAATTGTCAGCTTCCCTATGGCTGTTAATAGGTCTGCAAGGGGCAAATTCAAGTTAAAAGGAAAGTAGGAAAAGCAAGACAGGGTTCTGTCAGCAATATAATTGTAAACAGACCAATGCGTCAGTGAAATGCCAGGTCAGTTGTGGCCAGTAAAGTCATGCTCTGGTTAAGCAGAGACAAAACCAAGCAAAGAAAAATGAGGAGAAAGAGAAATAAGGGAGGAAAAAAGCTTTGGAATGGTATAGGTAGCAGCATCAGACTCCAGTGATGGGATCATTTAGGGCACCACTGAAGCCAGACCAGCTGGGGAATGTTTTTGAGGATGGTCTCTGAAAACCTGTTGAGGGGTAGGACAGAAAAGCTTGGCATTAAGTGGTGAAGTGGCTTGCCCCTTAGTGTGTTCTTCACCATGTGTATCTGACTGTTACACAACCCTTTCAAATGCATTCATTCTTAGGACAGATACCTCTTGTATCTGAAAGGACTGTAATCAAGTCTCTATGTTACAGGACTTAAGGACAGTTTTCTAATTTGAATAATTAAAACTTGAAATTTACCCCCCTTTTCTGTTTTTTGGTTTTGT
>WAAG01055802.1:0-10471 GCA_013390105.1 Tichodroma muraria | reverse complement strand
GGACTCCTTTCAGTCAAAGCTGACTAAAGCCAGTGCATGAAGGTCACCAGCAGCGACTGTAAAGAGCAGTCTCTTGACAAGGAAAGAGTATTATACAACTGATGTTCTTTAAAATACATAGATGGCCTTGGTAGAGCTCTGTGCTGTTTGGCCAGACAGGTTTTGATATCCACATAAGCTTAACTCTGCCTTGGTCAGGAATCTTTAAGTACTGCTAACACAGTAATTAGTATCAACGTGAGTAGCATGAGGGAAAATTACCTGGTCTGATCTTCGCAGAAGAACAAAACTTTGTTTTGGCTTGCAAGAGGATTAGCATTTATTTCTCTCTTCTACTTCAATAAAGTCATTATCTAACATTTCTCACTCACAGTGAAGTCCCATTTAAACTGAAACATAGTGTTTTGTATTTTCAGTATTACCCTCAATATTATAGAAGGAAAAAAATTAAATTCTAATTTCTATTAGTCTTTCCTTAGGTACATGTGGACTTATTACAGCTCTCCATTGTATTATTTTCATTTTCTTTGTATTATTTTTGCAGCAGTAGTCCATCAGTGGACCTTCAGAAATTCTCTTCCCAACTGAGAGACTGTTTCTGTCTGTAATTTACAATATATGGCACAGCATGATGTATGCTATTTTGGAATGTTGTAGCATTTTCTTTTACCGTAATTGCAAGGATCAGTACAACCCAAAATAGGATTCATCTTTTTAGAGTGGTGCTGCATTTGATCATGTAGTTAAATAATTTCCTCTATAATCCTCAGGGCTCCTTTCCTGCATTACTGTTTTCAAAACATTCATCTCCAACTTGGTACATAAGACTACCAATTACTTTTATCTATTGAATCTCATTTATTTTAATTTTGTCTATCTCTAACCTTGCCAGATTATTTTGCAATTTTAATTTTTGCAGCTGTAAATTTGAGAAATATGATTTTTAGATATTTCCTAGGCTATTGTGCTGTGGTACATGTCCAGTTGCATTAGGATAATAGGAAATCTTGTAATTCCCTGTTGAACAAGGAACCAGATGAACAGACCTTGTAAGACAATGTTTCATCCTGACTAATGTGATTTTTGTTTTATTATTTGGAGGTACAGTTAAGTATAATTTCAACATAGTAAAACAGTAAAACATCTTGGTTCAAAGCCTGTATGTTTTGCAAAGATTTGAAACTTAAATTTCTTATGGGAAAGAGAGTCATGCCTCAGACCTTCTCAGACAAGAAATATCATCCTTATGATTCTCAAATGACAAGAAGAAAAAAAGTCCACTGCTTCTTTAATACAAGAAAAAGGCATTACAAACACCCTAGAAGGCAAGTTTTCCCTTTCTTTTTGCATATTGCCATGTTTCTTGAGTGCTGTGAAAAAGAAAGAAGCCAATACAGAACATGATTGTGAGAGAAAAGGTAGCTCAGTGCAGAAGATCTGCCATTCAGGAAAGTTTTCTTTATTCCATCCATGAAAGGCACCTAGTCCTCCTGGCCTTCGTTTATCACTTGGCAACAGTTGGTGAAAGCTCAGCTTAGCAGCTGTGTTCAAGATCATAAGTGATTGCAAGTCACCTTAAACTCTTTTCATTTTATCCAGATTGCAGGAAATGTAGAATTGTTCTTGTTTCACCAGAGAAATTACCTTTCTGTTTGGGTTTTCCTCATAAGCATCTAAGGCTGTACGCCCTGATAAATAATAGATAAGGTTGTACAGTCAGGTTCTGAGTCCCCAGTGCTTTGGCCTTTTCAAGGCAAGCACAGAGTAGATGCCTCTCTTAGTGAGGCTGTCAGCACCTCTCCTGATGGACTTTGCTGCATGTCTTTGGCAGATGCATTATGCAACATGCAAAAATTCTGAAAAATTTAAAAAGGAGGAGGCAGATTGCTGTTGAACATTGTTCTCTAAATAAGCTAATCATATACTTCAGCAGTGTAGTTCCACTGAAAACAATCCAGTCTTTTCTTATTAGTCTGCAAGCCACAGCATAGAGTAGAAGATGGCCAGATAATTAGAGGTGGGAGAAGTATATTTCTATTGACCCCATTGTTTCTTCTTTTTGATCATCAAATACTTTAGAAATGCACTAGAATGAAAGTAAAATCTGTCTCTGAGAATTGCTAGGTAGTTCTTCCATTTCCAAACCCTCACTTGGTACCTTTTACGAAGCTCAGTGATGCCCCAAATTTATTAAGTACATGAATGGGTTTAAAAATTCAGTGATATTGAAGTATTCTCAGCATCCAAGTGACTGAAAACTGTGAAAGACACTTTTTGGAGTATCTGTTTGAACTCATCTGTGTTACTAATCACTTTCCTAATGGGGAGAAAGCCATCATGCATCTGCAAATTGGCCAGACTGTTCCACAGCCAATTAGCCAAAGCTCCCTCCACAGTATTGCGACCTTCAGTTTATGTGATTTCCGCTGATTTTACTTATAAATGATGCCACTTTAAAGGACACCAATGATACATA
This sequence comes from Tichodroma muraria, assembly GCA_013390105.1. NCBI lineage: Eukaryota > Metazoa > Chordata > Aves > Passeriformes > Sittidae > Tichodroma > Tichodroma muraria. Next base: position 7,995 of record WAAG01055802.1, on the reverse strand, counting down.
TGTCATCCAATTTGATAAGTTGCATATAAGTTACAATTTTTTTTTTTCCCTCTACATTAGCTTTACCTGTGAAAGTAGACTTAGTTTGAGGACTTCTGTCCCAGGGGAAAAAGTGGCAGTTTCACAAATGCAGTGCTGTGGACGGGTAAGAATTGCCTTCACTGAGAGAAGGTAAAAACAGCCTCAGGAGATACAGAAGTAGAAAGAGAAAACATAGGATTACTAAATATTCACACTGCCACCCTTGTGTACTTGAAAGAAAGTAATCAACTTGCATGAGTGGAAATGAAAGAGGAAAGAAATGGATTTTCTTTCCACATGAAAAACAGCTGAGAAGTTTTAAAATTTTAGGAATTCAAATACCATGCAAGTATGGACTAGATAGGTTAGGCATGAATAGAATAGCTGTGTATCTATGTAAGATATCTGTGTAAGTCCTTCTTCCTTTAAAGGAAATATGAATGTTTTGAAAAGAAATATGAATGTTTTGAAGACACAGAATAACAATACTAGTTTGCTTCGTTCCATTCATTCCCATTCTGTCTCTTTTTTCTTGCTTTGGTGGTGATGGTTGATGCACAACTATAAGCAAATTCTGCAGATCATCCTATGGGGACCTTGGTATATTGAATTCATCAGGAGCAAAGAAAAAGGGCCTTCTCAAGTATATGCAGAAACACAACATAAATCCCTTTAAATCTATTTCTGATTATGGTACTGCATTCAGAAATTTGGAATCTGAAAATCAGAGGGATTGTTTCAGTTTCATAAGTATGAGAATTCTGGGAGTTTAGTGTGACCTGTAGAGTATCAGAAATCCTTCTGGTTCCAGCTAATGATTATGTTATTCCCATGAGCGAGGAAAGATCTCCAACATAAGGAAGAAAATTTTGTTGAGTGAATCCCAGGATGGCAGCATATGTCAATTTAACATTCTCAAAATATCAGCAAATTACTCTAGAGAGTTAGGGGATTTTGTTGTTTGTTTTTTCCATTCTTCAAATATAAGACTCAAAACACTACAAAGATGTGGTCATTTTAGATGAAATGGCATTAGAGATGCTGTGTGTGGCTACTTTGTCTAATACATCCAACTGCCTTTTATTCATGGAATGAAATGTAGATTTGTTTTTTTTCCCTTTTGGCAAATTTATAAGGTTCTTTTGTCTTTCCACTATACTTCCTGTTGCAGGATTTCTCTATGATAACATACGATCATTGTATTGGTATATTTTTCAAAAAAATAAAATACAGCTTAGTTGGATTATGAACAAGGAGGCCAGTTTATTGTGATGATCATCAGTCTCAATAATTACTAATTAATGCAGCTGAAATACATGACTGTATCTCTTACTCATAATTACCTCAACTATACAAATTATCAAGGTTGCTTGTTTCTGTGTCAGAGAATGTTCTGAAAGGAAATCTTTTCCAGAGGAAAAGAGAATGACAGGTAAAATAAATGAAGTGTGTCTGCTTAGGAGCAAGTGCTTTATGCATAATTATTTCATGCCTTGCAAATTAACTACATCATATGTGCCTGGGAATTACAGAAAACTGAAGTAATGTACCTAGGGCATATTGGAATTTACTATGTAATTATATTTCTTGTTGCATTTTGTATTTTTCAAACGACTTGCAACATGAGAATCCAGCAAAGTGGTGCCAGTGCTGGTGTTCTCTGTTACTGCTTGTGGCATATGAGTATTTCCCAGAAGTCAAATAAATATTCTGTTTATTTACCCTTTTTCTAGTATCTCTATAGGTATGCAAACTATGGGGAGGGTAATGATTCAGCAATGTAAGTTAAAATCCCCTGGAAGAGGCCAGAAGTGTCTGTTTAGCTTCTAAAAAATGAAATGTTAGAAACAAAGAGTTTCTAAAGAAGGTTCGGAAAGAGCAGTGTTCTACTTTTTTGTGTTCAAGTGCTAATTAAATGTGATGGAACATTTTGTATTTTACTTTATGGAACTTCATTTGAACTACTATTGTGGAGCTGCTTGCCACTTGGTACCTTTCAGTAGCTGCCTTCTGTCCAGGCTCCGTGGGCTGCTTTGCTCCATCAGCCAGGCTTGGCAAGGGCTTGTGCCGCGAGCAGGACCCTGCTCCACTCACTCACAACGCCTGGATATCATGACTTGCTAGAACTGCCCCTGGTTTCTCCACTCTCGCTGTTGTTTCCATCACCCTTTTAGCAAAATGGACCTAAGACAGAAAATGGAAACGAACCAGTTCTGGCATCCACGACAGCTATCAGTTTCATGAAGAGAAACCGGTGTATTTCTAAGCAGATGAGGATATAGAAACAGTTACAGGAATACAATTTGAAAATAAGATTCTAAAGAGTTTTTAAGTGCTCACCTTGTCCAAGCCATAGCAGTAAAATTTGGTTTGCCTGTCATTTGCGTAGACAGGAAACTTACAAATATTCAGGTTTGCAAATGATGGAACAGGTAATTGTTTTTAGACACAGCACTTACAAAAATGCTTCTGACAAACAGCTTTCCTGCAAAAGAGTATTATGCTGGTGCTTTTTGTAGCATTTATTGCAAAGGATGTGTTGGCATTTCCATTACAAAACTTTTCCTGCAGCTCTTTCAATAAAAATGCACTCCTTAATGAAACATGGAACATCTGATCTCTTCTCTTGACCAGTGGCTGTTTTTACTAGCTTTCCACAAAATTGACTGAGCTGAGGTTTTTATATTGTACAAAGGTTGTGGAGGGGAGCACAGGAATGTAGTTGATGTAGCAAATAGTGTGGAGGGGAGGAGGTGAGGGAGGGGAGCAGTAGGAATGTAGTTGATGGAGACCATTTGTATTTCAATTGTAGGATCAAAATGATGTGCTATTGGCATCATCTGTAGGCCAGTTGTGCTGTAGTGGAATTCCTTACTGTTCTTAGGGCATGAAACTCTCTCTACCTGTTGTCCCATCAGTAGGAAAATATTTTAACAGATACATAAATCTTTATCACAAGGCAGAAGCAACTGAAAATTATAACAAAAAAAAATACTATGTAAGATGATATAGATGATATGACATTATTTTTTAAATAATTTCAGATTAAGTGGAGGAAAAAAATCACCACTTCCATGTTATGGAATGCTGAGAAGCTTTTTGGTTTTGGTTTGTTTGCTTGTTTGTTTGTTTTGTTTTTCTATTTTCTCTGCTGTTTCCAAATGATATAAACAGGTGTGGTGGTGATCAAACCATTTGGAAGAACTTGAACATTTTTTAAATTTCTTTTTTTTTTGGAAGGTCAGTAATATGAAATAATAATGACATTCTTATGTCTGCTCATTTGCATCTGACTAGAATTGATAAGCTGAGAACAGAATTCTGAGTCCCCATCTACTTGCTCAAAGACAGCAACAGCTTCAGTGTTGTGAGTTTTGGCTGCTAAAGCCACAGTGATCAGCTTTGCTGCTGTCTGGGGTTGGTAGACACTTGCTTTATGTGCTTTTTTGTTTCTTTATGTGGTTTTTTGTTTTCCAGAGCTTGTTTTTCTCAGCTGTTTTGTCAGCTTTGCATTTTGTGGCTTCTGGTTTGCTTGCTTGTTTGCTTTAAAGGTTGCTCCTATTTTCATCGTGATATGGATTTGATAATATAAACTAAATAATTGTGGGTTTTTTTTCTTGTTGTGGCTGGCCAGACAACATCTCAGTTCTGTTTGGAATGTGTCCATTACACACAGCCTCAGTCCCTTCGATATGCCTTGAAGAAGTCCTTGGCATGCCTGTGTGTTAGGCCTGCTTGAGCTGCCACCTTTCAGTTCTCAGACCCCGCAGAAGAAGCTGAGCTTTAGCTGGCGTACCGTGAAATAATCAGCAAACTCAGCAGAAATTTTTTTTGTGAGAATAAACCCTAATGGCAGTCTTAGAAGAAGACAAATTCAAGTGACATTTTTGCTGAGTCTTCACTGTATCTTCTTATTTTGTGTAAATCTACCTGGAACGACTTGGGTGGCAATCGAGTAGAAACATCTAGGTTTAGCAGCAAAAGAATCACAGTAAAACTTTTTATTTACTTTTATCATGGGAAGAGATATACTAGACAAATCTAAGAGTCTTTGGAGACTTTAGAAGGAGGTGAGAGAGAACAGCGTTAGGGACTTGAATACTTTTGCTCACAAATGCAAGTGTAACTGTCTCGATAAATATCATAGTCCCATTTTACTTTTGACTTTCAGAGGCTTGCTGTAAAAATAGATTCACTGAAGTTTCACACACTGTCAGGCCAGACATTTTGACCTAGAGGTATACGGATAAACTTCCTGAGTTACAGAGGCTTTTTTATTGTTTGCTTAGGTGTTTTTTTTTTACAAAATTACAGTGTTTGCTCACTTATGATATTAGTATTTCTGTGCTGTGGAAAGGCTTGGATAATATATGCAGATTCCTGAAGCAACTTTACTCCAGAAAAATAGAATGGTTTGGAATGTTTTTTTCAGTTGAAAATGGAGGTTAATCTAAGTATAGCTTATAAAATACTTTAAATTTTAAAGCATTAACTAAAGTGACATTTTGAATTTAGGTCAATCTACATGCTCCTTCTCCCTCATTGCTTTAATGCAAATAGAAGAGATTGTATTTTTATTCATAATCGAAAAAGGAAAGCCACTATACTAAATTATCTCAAATTGTTAAATGTACTACATATGCATGTATTAATGGAACTTGCAGTCTATTAGTAATAAGAAATAATTATTTACAGAACTTGAGAAATCTGATATTCCAGTTCAATATTAATGGTAACAGACATGAGACAAATCTGTAGGCAAACTATGCAGGGCTAGATACAGGATTCTCAACATCTGTAAATACTTGAAAAACAGGCTGGTTTTAAGAAGGATTTATTTTAGACACTGAACAAAGCTGTGAAGGGGCAGAAATCAGAGCCATTGTTGGGATTTCTAGAGGAAGGCCAGAGGTAACTCAAGTCCTGTAGTTTGTAGGTTTATATATTGCAAATCACTCAATACACCGCTCACAAACTTGCTCAACTCCCCTACTTTATTCCACAGAGAAAACAAACTGCTCTACATAGACAGCTGTGTCCACACCCCTGTGTTCCAGGGCCTGGTTTCTCTAGGAACCTTCACGGAGCCTCCTGTAACAACACCCCACGCTTTGTACACGTGCCGGATCCGACCTTAACGTGGGTTGTTTGTGGTTTTTGTTTTTTTGTTGTTTTTCAGCTCTGAGGGACAACAGAATCGAGCTGGTGCGAGCGTCGTGGCACGAGCTGAGTATCAGTGTCAGCGATGTGTCCCTGTCGGACGAAGGGCAGTACACCTGCTCCTTATTCACCATGCCTGTCAAAACTTCCAAGGCTTTCCTCACCGTTCTCGGTACGTACAAACAGCTGAGCAGAAAGAAGCAAGTGCTAAACTCCTCAGGCTCTGGCAAATTATGATAAGAATGAACTTTTCTGAGGCTTGGCAGAAGATAAATGTAAACGTCTGATCCGGTTTCCCCTGATGTTTATTGTTTCATATTGCTGTGCTGAAAAATAACACGCCTCTTAGTGTTTGCACCGTGGCAGGGTAATGAGTTAGGGAGCCCACGAACACCACGGAACGAGTGCTCCATAAAATGGACATAACCTCTACATCCCGAGCACCACGAGTGCAAAGGAGCTGCATGTGTTCATCTCCTGACAATCTATCGGATAGGGCAAAGGGGAGAAAATCAGAAAGCATGAAATCAAAACGGGCTTTAGAGCTTTATCATTTTTCCTTAGCTGTGCATTTTTTTGGCTCATTCTGCTTTCGGTTTTTTGTTGGTTTGGCTGGGATTTTTTGGGTTGGTTCTTTTTTTTGGTCCATAAAGTGCAAATTTTCACTAGGTTTGCAGCTTCTTTTATGCTTTATCCTCTAAGTGCTCTGCTGTTTTCCCCAAAGGGTATAGATACACATAGAAAAGCAATAGATTTCAGAAGATGCCCAGGAAATAAAGTTTCTGCTCAAAGCTTTATATGATTCTATGAATGTCAGTAGCCCAATCAGCCAAAATTGCTATAGTTCATTGAAACACACCTGCGAACCTAAGAGGTTATATGATTTTAGAGATTGATTTTTATTCTTTTTTCTTTTTTTCTGTCCCTGAACATGACTCTTTCTTTCTTTTTGTTTTATTTTTATATGTGGATGGGCAGACAGTTGAATTTAATAGGACTAATGTAAGATATTCTCTGTGGCAGTAATATTCACATTAATCCAGCCGGGGAATTGGTTTTGTGCTTAGGATATGAAATACATCTCCCTCTCAGTCCCTGTGAGACTATTTTACAAAAATCTTCACAAGTTTGTCATTAAGGACAAAAAGTACCCACTCAAAGCAGAATAGTCTGGAATAGCAACTGCCTATGCTTAATCTTCTTTCTGTGGAGAGGCATTTCGTGGTCTAAACAATTGAGGAATGCACCAGTTCGACCTTTTAAATGACAGAAAGACAGAGAAAGGTGTTACAAAGACAAGAAAACCCCCAACATATCCAGCCAGTATTTATTAACAAAAGTAACTTGATCTTTAACAGTCCATTAAGTCTACCCTTTATTTTAGGGGAGAGTTTCATTAAGTTTTCCCAACATCATTTACCTACCTTCTAAGAGAGAAAGCTGCACGGCTTAAGATTCCTGCCTTTTTTCATTTTGTAGATGCAATTTCCTATTTCAAAGTAACATTTTAAACTCTTAAAACATTTTCTGCTGGAGAAGGGGATCTTTGCCCCTGAAATGTATTGCATCTTTTAATCAGATAAACTATCCTTTTATGTACTAATAATCTCTTTATTAACTCCTCTGCTTTGGATTAGGGAATTTAAGTGTCAAAGTATTGTAGTAGGCACCATTTCTGTCCTGAAAGAGCAGCAGATTTATTAAAGAGATGTACTAGGCAATATGTGATGCTGCTTTGCTTTTATGTATATAATCTGTCATTTTGGAAAAGAGATGTAGAAAAACTGAATTATTAAATACAGGGCATAGGATCAATTACTGTGACTGAGCCCTTTATCTCGCCACAAATATGAATGCACCAAAGCACTGTAGCTGCAAGTTATAACTGATATTTTTTGAGATTTTTTAAATTACTGTCATCATTATTGCTTTAAAATAAGTTATTCTTGTGCCTTCATAAATTAAACGGATTTATGCACACAGTGATCAAAACTTTCCCAATTTTCTTAATTTTTTGTTTTTTGTTTGTTTGTTTGGGTTTGGTTTTTTTAATCTTCCATGGTTCATTGAAAAAACAACCATTTCCCAACTGAATATTATGCGTGTGGTATGTCCAAATCATATGACCTCCTCTGAAGAACTTGTGTTCAGCTGAAGAACTCTCCGCAGTCAGTGGAGCTGTGATTATATCTCTTGGTGTTTTGGTTTCGCTTTCTCTGAAGATAAAGTGACTCCAGTATTTACTTTCACCCTCCCTTTTCCCTGGATTTTGTATTAAAGTCTTCCTTATTTAGGTGTAAACATCTGTTCTGAACTTAGGTCAGTTCAGCTTTTTGTTGCCAGTTATGTTTAATTTTCACAGCTGTGCTTCTAATGTGCTTTGTCATCCTGCTTGCTGTGCTGAGCAGTTTAAATATTGTAACAAGACAGACTAGAACTGCATGCAGAATATACAGAGATAAGTTTTTTATTAAGATACAATCTGTTTCTCTTAGAAAATTAGGTAATTCCTGCTTTCTTTATTTATTTAGAATCAACTACCATTCAGATTGATGGTTAATTTACAATAGAAGAAAGGTTTAACTGGCAAGGCACAAGGAATTAATTATCCTGTTTCCAGAATTTAGAGCATATGAGGAACTGAACTTTAAGTTGGTCGTGCATTGGTGACAGCAGCTGACACTATCAGAGACGTTTTGCTTGTTTGCTTGTTAGGTGTTCCTGAGAAGCCACAAATTACTGGGTTTACCTCACCAGTTATGGAGGGAGAGAGGATGCAGCTCACTTGCAAGACATCTGGTAGTAAGCCAGCAG
>WAAG01055798.1:0-18804 GCA_013390105.1 Tichodroma muraria | reverse complement strand
AGAAACTCAACCCCCAACAGTGGGTTAGGATGCAGAACTAGAGATTTATCCCTCTCCTACTTTCTCCTACATTTAGCCCTGGCCTGTACCACAAAATGTGGAACTTAGTCCTTAGGCCTTCAAGAGGAGGATGGACACAAAGATACTTGCTCTGAGGCCCTGATCTGACTACCTTTGTAGACATGTTCCCTTCCTGGTCAGCTCTAGATCTCTTCTTACTGTAGGTTTCATTGTGTACAGATGTGTATATTCACTTTTTATAATGAGTGTACTTTGATGTAGGCTTTTTGGCTTACCCTCTGGAGGACATGGGTGCCATCTGTCTTTCCTAATCCCTCAGGGAGATATCTGTCACATTACTGGACATCCCAAGGAGCATAATCTTTTTCACTCAGAAAAGTTGCCATGCAGAATTCGAGAAAACCGTGTTTGTCAAGAAGGTTTGCTGACTTGGTGGAAACTGCTCTGGAACAATTTCCCATAGCTGCTGGGTTCTGTGCAGCAGTGGAGAGAGTGCAGAGAGGAATCATGAACCCTGGAAATGCTGGGGTTTGTCTCTGCTTTGCTGTACATCTGGTGATAGCAGGAAGTCTGACAGACTCACTAACTTTACACTAATTTTGTTTCTATACAGTGAAGATGTGTCTTAGAAGCATTGAGGTTATCCTGTCCCTGTTACTGAGTGCACAATCACCTATTTTTCTTGTGGAAATGCTAGACAACTATGTGGTAGCCTTGAGATAAGAGATGCAGCTGTGTTTCTCAGGGCAATTTTTGCCCTGATCTCTACCCCCCACCTCATACTCCTCAATTTTTCATGTATGTATTTCTTATGTAAGGAAGCTTCCTGGCCATCTCTGATATATATATATTCAAATCTGTGAGGTACTCGGTACAATGTTAGTGGAATACAATTAAGTTTCATAAAACCACTGTTCAGAATTGCTCCTCTTCACTTTGGGTAACAGTAACGGCAAAAATTATGAACTGCTTCCACAGTTAGTTTCACTCTACTTCCTTTTTTCAGTAGTGGATAACACATGCAACCCATGGCTTACCTTCTTCTACAATTGTAATATTTAAAGAACTCTATAAATCCTCAAAGCTGGTATTGTAAAGCTACAACCACTTTAAAGACTGCTTAGAATTAAAATTAGTGGTGATGTTGTAGTAGGGTCTGCACCATATCCCAGGAATGGACTCCTGCTCTAACAACATGCAGTGTTAAGTTAGGTACAGTTTCTGGCCCAAAGAAGTTGCAGCTCAAGCAGACCAAGTAAGGGCACGGTAACAATATATAAGCAGTGTTCATAAGTGCTATGATGCCTGAAAGTGTGTTTACTTATTAATTGTTTAGGAGGAATTTAAACAGCCAGGAATTAGTTAACCTGAAAGGTAGAAGTGACAAAAGGGTGGGAAAGGAGAAGTTCAAGTTAGCAGAGAAGAAAATGGAGAAAATAGACTGAGAGAAGCTGGAGGCATGAGACCCTAGAAGACATACAAAAAGGGAAAGTGAGGTAGAGTCCAGGTACATCATGGAAATAGTGGAAAATAGCAAAATAGTCCAGAGATGTCATTAACCTGGGACTGGGCTGCTGAATCAGTTGTGCCTGCATCTGTGGGTCCTAGGAGCCTGTTGGACTGGAAATCCAGACTAGCCAGCTGCTTTGAGGTGAGAGAGCTCCCCCCAAACCTGAGTAAGATCCTCCGCAGAAGCAAACAGTTCACTCCTACACAGCTACAGATCTTGGAACTCACCATCCGTGTTTCCTTCTCTCAACCTAGTGTTGTGTAGAAACCTGGGTATCTATAACATAAGGAAATACTCCCAATGTATTTCAAAGTAGCTTGCCCTCTAGTACATGGCTATGCTGGAAGAGATACATGGTCAGTGATTTTAGAAAATGAAGTAATTGTTCATTTTTTCTGAGTAACGGTAACTATAGATTTAGTAAGAAAATTCCAGGATTATTAGATAGTTACTTAAATGTACTTACAGTATTTTATACTTTGAAAAGTACAGATAATTTCTTTGACTGCTGTGTTCACTTTGCCAAGATTTCTGCAATTCACACAGAGAAACTGACGGGCTAGAATTTTTTTAGAGTTTATTATTCTTTCTCCTCTCAGGGTTACCAAGCGGTCTTTCTTATGTGAAACTACTACACTGGTTTGAGGATTAATTCTGAGAAACTTTTGAAACTATACCACTGAAATGTGCCATGTTTGAGAGGGAAGCCAAATGCTGGTTCCTGTCTCAGGATTATTCTTGTCCTTTGGTTGTGGTAGTCTTTACTAAGGAAGAAGGGTAAGTTCAGTCCTCATTTCTAAATCCCCCAAAAAATTCACGTCTGAGATTCTGATAAGGCAAAATGTAGGGAAGAAAAATGAAAGAGCAAAGTAAATAGTAAATAAAGCTGGCCACTGTCCATCTTTCTTCTTTTACAACACAGTACAATCTACAGCACAGTTTAATATCTGTTATCAAATTGATGCCTTTAAAAACTCAGAAATAACACACTTTCAAGACGGTATTAGTAAAGGTTTATTGAAGGCCTTCAGGGGCAGATAGAGAAAATGCCCACCACCATGCAGGGTGAAACGTTTTATAAGTTTAGCAAATTAGCTTAACTAACAAAAAAACCCAGTTAGAGATAGAAGTGGTGAGGTAATTCCTGCTTGGTTCAACCGTTTTGTAAATCCTCTCCCTCTTAGATAGGAACTAAGCTTTGTTTATTAAACTGTGTCTTGAAGAGCTCGTTTCAACCTTGTCTCTCAGGAAGAACCAAGATAGGATAGGGGCCCTGGATGCCCTGGCTTGGAGCCTCTGGAATGTGTTTTGTTCTTCTGCCTATGAGGGAAGGAAAAATTCAAGTTTAAGAAACTTCTGAACACAGAACCAATATGATTCCACAGAAGCCATTTATTTTTACATTAGACCCCAATTATACTTTTCTAGGACTGCTGTTCACACGTGCACACATTACATGATCAGTTACTCAGTCTCTTTCACCCTCCTAGTGCGAGGGTCCCAGGAACATAATTGGTTAGAGTCCAGGTGTCCTTTTTATCTCATTCTTGCATTCCTTTTAGCCTGTTTTTCAGCATCTTCAATCCCATTTTAGCATAGTTTTTGTTTCAGCAACCTTGACAAATTCCACAGACTCTGATAATCATATGTAGACATAATTTGGCTGGGGCACACTAGCTTCAGCTATTCAGATGCATTGCAACAGAAGAAGGTAGGGAAAGGTACTGGGTCTACCTAGGAACTATGTAACTATGCAACAATAGAGCTATATATATTAAGGAAATATAAAAGCAAAAAGGCAAAGTCTGTTTCGGCACCACAACAATTAACTTCATAAATGCCCACTCCCTTTTGGTGAGCTCAGACAGCATAGTAAAAGGAGAACAAGCTGCCTGCTTAGTCAAGAACCTTTCTGGAAAGCGAAGGACTAGAAGTCTCTATGCCCTCCTAAGATTCAAGATCCTAAGATTCAAGTCTTTTTCCAGTCCTGATACAGCTGGGCAGAGCTCTTGAAAAATGTACTATCTCAGTATGGTTTGCATTTTTTTGCCTTCTCAGTCTCTCCAACCCAATCTGACCATTACATGCGTCCTCCACATATTTTCCCTGTCCTTGCATTTATGATTGAAATATTTACTTTGGTAATAAAAGTCACAAATCTTGTAGAAAGGAACATTCATGTTAAAGGAAGAGATCAGTGGATTGTCAGGTTTTCTAGTGAACAGTGTTGGCAACATTCATAGTGGATATTTGAATATTTGGTAGGCTGAAGAGCATTACACTGCTGAAAGAATGAGTCCTCCAGCCTGAAAAGCTTAGCCTTATGTTTAGAAAGGTATTGGTCTGTGGTCTAAACAGCAGGGAAAAGTAACCTTGATCTTAATGGTATCTGGATTTCTTCAATGCCAAGACCATGTTTCTATTCTCTTCTTTCTGGTGGCTGTCTCGTTTAGCCGTGGCAAACTACTGCCACTTAAATACTATGCCCATATGTTGTCCTTTCATAGTTCCTAACTTTATGAATGTTACATTTCTGCAGTATTACCAGACTTCACAAGATTGACAATTGTTCCATTATTTGAGAGTATCACTGATATATAACAGTCTGTAATTTTCTACTGCTCGCATGATGGCAGAAGTATTTCCTGCCATATATAAAATCTAGGGGAAATGTTTGCTGTATGATTTCCTTACTTGCAATACTTAGGACTGAAAATAGTTTTGTAAATACTTCATATTCTGATTCATTTTTATGCACATAGCTGGGGAAGAGAAAGAAGAATGCCAGAAATATTGTGTAAGCAGATATTCTTGTCAGATGAGAATGGAGAATGGATTGAGGAAAACCTCTGAGAGAGAGTCTGGTTTTGATGAAACTTCTTGTTAAGTTGGAAGATAATAAAACCAGTTCTGACAGAGATAAGATTTGCCTTATCTTGAATTTCCTTAACAATCACACTATTTTTAGGGGTTGGGTTTCTTTCTTACAGAATTTTCTGCCATACATTGCTAGGGAACTAATTACTGGGTACTTATGGGTACTGAGGAAAGACAAAGGAAGTGGCCAAAAATCAGGGAGAGGGTGGCATCCTGGGCTTCGTCCCGGGCTTCACTTCTCACTAGGAGAGCTGCTCTCTCTTGGAGGGAATAGCGAGGNGATCTTCTGATGGATCTTATGCAACACCCTGGGCTTTTTGCTCACTCTGGCCACCTGTGACAGTAAACGACACCAAAGGGGAAAGTGCCTGCAACTGAAAAGACTCACTGGATCCCTGATTCTCTTTTGTTGTTAATGCCATAGTTATTGTTGTTATTTTGTTTCTCTTGTTATATGCAGTAGTAAAGAACTGTTATTCCTATCCTTACATCCTTGCCTGAGAGCCTCTTCAATTTTGGGATTGTAACAATTCGGAGGGGGGAGGTTTTGCATTCTCCATTCCCAGAGGGGCTCCTGCTTCCCCTGGCAGATACCTATCTTCCAAACTAAGACAACCATATATTCCTGGATCACAGATTTTGGTCTTGTTTTTATTTTGTCCAAGCATGTTCCTTCTTTGAATTTTGATCTTACTCCTTTCATGTTTTAATAGTTCTTTCCTCTGTTTTTCAGACTGTTTTTGAGAGGAACTGTCAATCTGATGACTGTGCTGCTGATTTGAAACTTCAGGGTAAATTATTGCTATCTAGGTGAGTAGGTGAACTTCTATTTTCCTTCTTGCACACTAGTATGCCATTCATTTTATGTGGAATGGCATTGAGAAGTCAAAATACAAACACAGGTATTTTAGATCCAGACTAGAAAGATCGTGCTAGTCATGTCACCTTTAGTGCGAAAGGTCTTGAGATGTTCACTGAATGTGAGCTCTTGTGGTAGTGGGCTCTGGTCACATAAAGTGCAAGACATCTTCACCTTAATAGTCACAATGGACAAAAACAGAGAAAGCAATAGAACAGCAGAGAGGGGCAAAAAAAGTAAAGATGCATGCTCAAATCAAATACCAGTGTGGAACACTTAATTTTTCAAAGGGAATAAAATACTGCTCATGACATGATAGGAGTAAAACTGCCTGCAGAAAAGCAGTTTGTTCCATAACATGTAAGGTTAAAAAAACTGCTCTGAACATGGCAAATTATTCTTGTTGCAACTTGGGGATGAGCGTCTGATTTCACTTTCTTCTGGGATAATAAAACTCATTAGATAGACCAGAGGTGAAGTTTATGTTCTGTTTCTTGTGACTGGTGATCCTAGGAAAATGCCTATTGTTTTGCCTTGATGTATATTCAATTTGGGGATAAATCAGGCTAAAGGTGAACTTCACATGATTTCTGTTTCCTTTTTTTTTTTTCCCCCAGTATTTTTAGAGATGGAAATGCTGATGTGAGTTATTTAATTGTGTGCTGGAGATTTTTCTATTTGATAGAGAATCTGTGAAGTGCTTTGCTTTCAGGTCAGGAGAGTAAAAGACAAAAAAGAAACAACACAAACAAAATGACAAAAAAGGAACAACACAAACAAAACAACAAAAATAGAAGAAGTAATAGTCACATACATGTTTTATATGAATCTACAGCATGCCGTAAGAGTACTTGGAGACAAAACTGAACCAGAGTCAAGTCTGAGAAGTTACGGACTTCTCCAGACACGACTGAAATCCACATGAATGTTTTGGGCGATTGGCTGGGAGCAGGGTTAGGTCTCAGGATGCAGAGTCCAAGGTTTGACTGCAGGTAGTCTGGATATTTGACTTAATCTTTGTGGTGAGCTGTTTTAGTTTAAAAGATAGGTGTCTGTTCGGGAAGGCAGGAGCTTCTCTTGAAATGGAGAATGTAAGCTCCTTTCTGAATTACTATAATTTTGAAATTAAGGGGCTTTCAGGCAAAGATATGGGGATAGGAATAACAGTTCTTTGCTAGTATGTATAATAAGGTGAATAAAACAACAATAACTATGGCATTAATAATAAATAGAACTAGGGAATTAGTAACAGTCTTCTTGGCCACAGACACTTTCCCCTTTGGTGCAGTTACCGTTGCAGAGAGCAGAAATGACCTAAAATTCTGACGTGGTGGACGAGATGTATCAGAAGTTCTGCAGTGGTACCTGGAACTGCAGAATGTCACAGCAAGGCAGGAGAATGCAGCTGCAGTGTGGAGAAATCCAGAGCAAAACTGAAGAAACAGCAGGGCGTGGGGCAGCAGTGGCCCCACTCCCAGTAGGGCAGGGAGAGGTGCGGTTCAGGATTCCTGGGGCACACAAAGAGATGGTGATAGGTCCCTCAGGGCTGAGCTCTAGAGGTGTTGGTGAATTTTCTTCGCAGCGAGCGACAGACTGGCCATCCTCCTCTGATGCCAAAGAGTGAGAGAGCAGCTGACCCAGCCCGTCTTTTATTTGCTTCTATTCTTGCGGTGTCTCTGTCTCTTTAAGAGAAACTTCCCAAGAATAAGTGTAGCTAGATGTCACACTCTTCTCCTGACTTTAGCTACTTCTTTTGCTTTTCTTCAGTACCTGTAAGTACTTATGAGTATCTAGTAATTGGTCTTTTAGCAACTTATGGGAAAAAATTCTATAAGTAGAAAGAAAAAGAAAGAAATGTAACCCCTAACATGAGCAAAATCTGTTGAGAGCTAGATACATGTCTGTGTGGATTAGAGAAGCTAATGAAGGATTTTGTCCCACAGTTGAGGAATAAATAGCAAGGGACAGATCCTAAAACTTGACAGTCATTGTATAGTAATCATTGCAGTAAGAGCTGCAACTGGGATTCAACCATCAGGCTGTTTATTTTTACAGCTGTTATTTATGTTATCTTGGCAATTTAAAAGTCACATCTGTCAAAAGAACTTAGGATATTCAAATACAGTTTCTATATTTGTATAGCAAAATATTCAAGAAATACTCCCAAATTTTCTTTACCCAGTGACAACCTGAAGTCCTTTTTGAAATAAACAGGATGTTGTCAAATCTCTGCACAGTATGGGCCTTCTTCAGCTAAAGTGCTCTGTAAGCTTCAGTTATTAAGAAATATAGCACAATGAGTATTTCTTACAAAAACAGATTCTTTTATTGCATATAAAATCACCAGGAAACATGCTATGGATTCTGATTTTAAACAAGTGCTGTCTTGAATTTTTCCAGCCCCATGTATTTCATATTTCATGCAAAATAATCCTGTCACAGTTTTTCCACATTATTCTTGATTATGGTAAGTCTGTGCACAAAGCAATTTTTTTTTTTTTGGAAGAGCAAAAAACGTGACTCGTTTATTACTATCTGCACAAAATATTTGACTTCACTGTTAGCAAGGTTATGTTAATACCTTTCTCTAAATAATCACCTAAATTTGGTGGACTTATTCTCGGAAAGGATGCAATTAATGCTGCACAGATACACTGAATTGAGATAAACAGGATGCTTATAGGAAGGTAGTGTTAAGTTCTGTCTCTCAGGTCTGGTGCAGCTCTTTGAAAATGTTGCTGGACCTGTGGATAAGGTGATTTGGTTAAGATTGTCTACCTTGGCTGGCAAAAGACTTTCTCACCAAGAAAGTAAGTTGCCCAGATCTGAGAGGAATGGTGATCTGAGTATTACTTCCTAATTAAAGGATAGTCAACGGAGAAAAGGTGTAAAGAGTTGGTTTTGGTGGTGGAGAAAACTGTGTAAGTACTAGAGGTATTCAGCATATTCACAAATTATATGGGAAATAATCTGCTAGAAATGAACAGCAAGATTATAATGTTTGCTAATCCTATTAAACTATTCAGAGCAATGCAAAAAAATCAAGCAAGGAGATATACTTTCATGAAGTGTGTGAATAATCTGTGGATTTTACTGTTTGCGATACTGTAAGTGCTGAGACTGCATATAGTAGAGAAATGGCAAATATAAATTCTGAAAACTGCAGAAATATATCAGCAAAATGCCACTCTGTACTTGCCTTGTCCTTCCATCATCATCTTGCTTTTAGACATAGTTGGACACAGGGCTCTCTGGTACATGAACTGTCTGTCCTTACATACTTTTCTTAAATTTGTAGTATGTTAGAGCCTAAAAGCTGTGCAGGGTTCGAACTATACCTTGCTATATACAGCAACATATAGTTTTGTTTATCACTGTATATGCTTTCAAGTGTGTGCTGGTTACAGCATATACGTGCATAGGAAGTTAGCTCAAATTACATTATCATCAAGAGGTTTGTTTGCATTCTTAATGAGCTTAGGAACTGCACGAGCTACTGTGATGCAAAGTTCACCCATGATACATTTGAATTATTAGAATTACCCAGTTAAAATATATGCTTATTAATTATCCAGCTTTGAAGATACGAAACCCCAACCAGTAACCAAGCACCCCCAGCATAGGGACTGGGGGAGAAAATCGGAAGGGTAAAAGCTAGAAAACTTGTGGGTTGAGATAAAGACAGGTTCTTACAAGAAGCGAAGTCTGTGCACACAAAAAAAACAAGGAATTAAGTCACCACTTCCCATGGGCAGGGAGGTGTTCAGCCATCTCCAGTGGAGCAGGGCCATCACACATAACACTGACTGGAAGACAAATGCCATCACTCCAAATATCTCTCCTTCCTCATTCTTCCCCCCACTTTATACACTGAGCATAATGTTATGTGGCATCATCAGCTGGGGTCATGTGTCCTACCTGTGTCTCCTCCTAATCTCCCATGCCACCCCCAGCTTCCTTGCCTGTGTGGCAGTATGAAAAGCAGAAAAGGCCTTGGCTCTGTATAAGTCCAGCTCAGCATTAACAAAAAGATCTCTGTATTATCAACCTTGTGTTCAGCACAAATAAAAGACACAGCCCCATACCAGCCACTGTGAAGAAAATAAACTCTACCCCCGCTGAAACCAGCACACCTACATACCAAATGAACTAATAGGAAAACCAGCATCTGCTGGCAAGAGCTAACCAGGCCTGCTCTGATTTTAGTTTTCTTGGAATATTCCTTCTCCCCTGAAAACTTATTTGTGTACCCTTAAATTGGGAGCACTTTATTTGAATAAATAACTAAATAAAAAACTAAATAAAAATAACTAAACAGCCCTGGATGTTAACACTCAGTCTAAGTGACTACATAATAGATGGCCATTTATCTAAAGTGCTAAAATCAAGCAAATTTGCATGTGTTAGAAACTTCACTGCTATTCTGAGTGGTTATGATTTGTTTTGCCTTGTTATTTAATAGATTAATTAATTGAGGTGCTGCTGCATGTGTAAATAGTGCTGCTGGGCAAACTATTTACCTTTGCTGTGAATTCATAGAAAAGGACAGGGTAGGACTGTTTGGAAGCAGGCGACAATAAAAAAATATTAAAGCTTTCTAACTTTATCTGGAAGTTTTTGTAAAGATATAGGGAGCTAGAGATGGGATGTGTTCTTTTGAATGGTTCTGTTACAATGAAAGGAGTCCTTGGTGGCTTGGGTTGAGGACCCAGTTACATGCTGTATTGAATTGAAAAGGAGTTAAGATGCATTTATTCTGGAAAGAAAAAAGGTTTGTTTTCAGTTAACAGATAAATATCTTTAAGCCTTGTGCACCTTCATTAGCATCAGTTTGCGTGCAAACCCATCCCAGCTTCCTTAAGGGATTGCTGGACAAGGGGCCAGCAATCTTGTTGCTTATGACAGTTGGTAAGCAGGGTAAGGGTCATGGACTGTGGCATTGACAGTTCAGACCAGAGATCTGGAAAAACCTACTTTCATAGTCAATTCATGCTGTTCAGGAATGAGATGTGCTGAGATGGTGTGCTCTGCCATCCTGGGTTTTAGGACTGGTTTGGAGGTCTAGGTCCCTACTGACCTTATTTGTTGCTGGCAATAAGTCGTGTTGAGGAGGATCCGAATGGATTTTCTGACCTTTAGAAATCCCTTCCAACCAGCTGATCTTTAGTGTTCTGACTTTTTTTGAGGTAAATCCTCTCTGTAACCTAAGCAAAATTGCTTCCAAAAAATCAGCCTTTCTTCAACACAGAGACACCTGAGTAGGGACATCACAGTTGTAATGGTCTCACACAAAAAGAGCAACCCAAGACAGCCTCCAAGAAAACCTTTTGCTACTCCATTATTGTGCCCACGCATTCCTTTTTATACATCCTTCCCCTAAATGTGCTCTACCCTCATTGGTTACAATAAACCAGTCCCATGTGTTCATTGGTGCAATCACTTTTTTAGGGAAAGCATTCACAGGATTTCTCAATCACAGTGTCCTGTCTTCTTCTCGCAGGTGTTCTTTGCTTTCCTCTGTTTCTTCAGTTTTTTCTATGCCAACAACCTTGTTTTCTTCACTTCTTGTCAACCCTTCTCTGGCTCACAGACCTGCTGTCAGCCTCCTCTGATATAGGGATGGTTATGGGCATGTTCCAGTACTGTGGCTGGAAACTTGCTGGTGGGACTCCATGCCTCTCACTGATGCCACCTCTGCCAGCAAGAACATGCACCTTCACAGGAGAGGAAGGCTGGACTTGGCAAAGCAAACTGTGAGGATTGAACTCTCTATGGCAGGTGTTATAAGCTAGTATGTAAAAACAGCTACAGTGGTGTGTGCTAGTATTGCTACAAATGTTCTCTATAGTGGTTGGCCTGAACGTTCTCATAGGAGTATGAGTGTTGCTAGCCTAAAACTACAGATGGCAATTAAGAATAAGGAAAAAGTAGCCATCTGTAGTGTGCTGGGGACTTGATGAAACCAGTGTTAGGAGAAATTGAAGGAGCAGAAGAGAGGCATTTCATCTTTCCAGTCATGACTGTTCTTAAATCCATTCTTAAATCATTCTCAAAGAATAAATATATGAAGTTTTGGCAACGTGGCACAGAAACATGACTTAAACCAACAATTCTCCAATGTTGAGTCTTGCAGCTGTCATAGGAGATGGCAAAATCTGGCCTTATCCATGCAGTTATACCCTGTGGATAGTGGTGTTGGTGATTTCTAAAGGAAGAGACTTAACAGTGTCTTAGTGTAAAGAATATATGTATGTATTCTGTATGGGTAACTTTGATGACACAACCTGAAACTGTAAGAGAAATAAGAATAGAATATTTTGCAATAAACTTTATTTCTTTGACTGTAACTTGGTTCAGGTTTCCTCTCCAGCAATTCACTACTAAAAACCAAAATGTTATGTTAATTATTATTGTCAAATATGTTTTAGTGTTAAAAATAGTTTTACTACCTATCATTTGACTTTAATGCCTCACTCTCTTCTCTCAGCACAGTAAATATCTTTTCTATCATGTTTCTGCAGCAACTAGCACATTTTTATTGACCCTCTTGTAGCTGCTTATTTAGAAGCTGAACTGCATCTGTTTTCTCAAGATGTGCTGAGGTAAACTCTGAAGTAGGTGTTTTGCAGAAGTTTATATCTCCCTAGTATCACAGTTCGGCACTGCGGTCTCTATTCCAGTCTGGCTGGGACAAAGCGTGGCAAAGTAAATATGGGGACGGGTACAATGGAGTGCCAAAAAATCAGACTTTAATGATGGTAAAATGACAAACACAGGGACTGCATGGTCCATGGGACAGCATCCAAAGATGCAGGGGCATGGCCAACTTAATAGTATGTAGTGTTACCTGAGAGCGAGGGTCCAGTCTTGAACCCAGGACAGGGACATGACCTTACATGTCAAAGGTCCCAAACCAGCTGAAAACTAGAACCAGAAATATGGCCTGTTTTGGAATGATCCCATTAGCATCCTTTCAGTACCCTGCCTCCCATGGTCTCAGGTTTATGTTTTCTACACAAGCTACAGAGCTAATGTATTGTCCGCTTTAGCTGATTCAGTTGCAACACCCTAGCCTTAAAAATCTTATATCCATTCATTTGGTACTTTATTTGGGAGAAAAACTCTCTGGTCTTTTAAGAAAAACCTGAAATTGCTGAGGGAGGTCTTGACATACCAATGCATTTTCAGCTCCTGACCTGATGCTGATCTGACTGGCTCTGCAAAGGCAGTTGTAGTTATCAAGCCTTTTTAGGATCTAACAGGAACCAGGTGAAAAGTGTGAGGACATTTGAGGAACAGTGAGGGTGTTTGAAAAACTGGACTTTCTTCCAGCCATAATAAACAAGCTAGCTAAAAAGACCAGAGCAGAATGGGTGGTTGCTTCCATGTCAGATACAGCTAAGAAGGAAGTCCTGTATGGCTATGTAAATACACTGACAACCCTTGGGTTGCAATGAACAGAGCAGTTTTACCAAAAACAAACAGTACAAGAAGAAAGAAAGATGATGTTGTGAATGTCATGTAGCTGCTGTGTTACAGCACAAGCTGTGTGTATGATACGTAATCGTAAATTAGTAAGCATAGGACTATGTGCCCCCTTGGATAGAAAATGCTGTAATAAATATTGCTATTCCTAAGAAGGTTCCAAGTGGGAAGTCTGTCTTTCATACATTTATTTGACATGAGGTTATATTTTATCCATCATTAGAACAGAATTGCTTGTCCATCTGAGTGTTTCTGACTGATGTTTGTCTATTAGGAAGAAGCAGCTTGTTCTTATGTGTTGTTTTAGAGAATCTTCGAAGGCCACTATTCATTAGGCTTAAATTTATGTTCTCCTTCAGACTGGCTGGGTTGGTTTTCTGTATATACGGCTTAAAATTGTTTTTTTATTTTGGAAATGTGAAATTGGAACCAAAAGTCATAGGGAGCCAAAGGAGTGACAGGTGCATTTTGCAGAAATTTTCAAGTTTTTCCAAATTATGGGTTTAATTGAGTTGAAGTGAACACTTTCAGAAGTTCTCTTATGAAATGGGATTTTTGAGAACTGTCCATTTCCAATTGAAAGGTCAAGTTTGTGGGTTGGGCTGTTTCTCCTTCCATTAGTTCCTCTAAAATTAGCCAGAGAAGGGACAAAATTCCAGTCTGTCAAAAATTTCCTCAAGTTTAAAATGTTTCCATTTCAATGAAATAGTAATTTATGAAGAAAAAGTATTTTCCAGTATTATCTGGTCAGTTCCTCAGAAGATTGGTTTTGCCTTTTTTCTATATAAATTCCTTCTCTGACTTACTAAAGGATTAACATTTTTTATGCCAACACTTATTTCTGTGACCTCTTTTGTCTTATGCATGGCTCTGTATATGATAAGCGGGTAAATGATTTGATGTTATGTTTTAGGATGTAATATTGAAGTACTTAACCCAAGCATCTTTGAAAAGACAAAGGAGAGTGTGCATCACTTCCAAACTTTGAGCTTACAGCTTTGAAGTTTATAAGCATTATTTGTATTGTTGAGGAGTGAATAATTTTGCATAGGAACTATCTATGCAACTGGAAAACTGCAAAAAAAAGAATTGCAGTGCTGTGTATAGTTACAAGGATGAATATGCTCATGGACCTGTTAATATCAGTGGAAGTACTCCATCTGGTTCAGTAGGCATATTATCAGATATTAGGTACCTGATTTGGAAAATGAACCTCAGAAGTTTCATATTGTCTTGTCAAATTACAGAACCTGAGCTGAAAGAATCCAGAAATCATAGATAAAAATGTGTTATGACAGCCTTGTCCAATTTGCTTTTCACCAGCACAAGGTGTATGTAACAGCATAGAACATGAGTTAGTGTTGTAACAGTGCAGAAAATCTGTGTGCTCTGAAGGAAAGAGCAATAACATAAAATTTTGATCAAAAAGCTGAAAGTTTTTTAAGTGTACCTCATTAATATAGTAATGTTTATTTGTCATTATGATCTCGCATTAGAGATGGAAATGAGATGAGACACACACACGTCTATTAAGCAGAGAAAAAAGGTACCAGTTTATTCCCACGTCCAGACTTTATATGGTTTTCTAAAAGTATTGTGCCCAACTCCAGTTGGTCAGTAACTAGTTGTTACCCCATTTTGATTGATCAGTTCACCAGAGGCAGCTACGTGCTGGCAAGTGTCCAGATATTGTTTGTGTATTCAATGATTCAGGATAGTTTTCACAGGTGCTGTTAACAGTCACAGTCTTAGAATTCTTTCTCATGAGAATAAGTAGATTTTTACCGTTACAGGATTCCATTCTCATGAAAAGCTGGCAATTTCTCACGGGTACAGTTAATCAACTCAGAGTCCAGTCTGTGAGGCTTTGAAGCCTGTTGTTCAGCCATCATATTCACCAAAAATGTTAGTAAAGGTTTTCACTGATCATAGAGTTTTGCAAAGCCATAAAGAAAAGTTGCAAGCCTGTGGTTTAATGTAGGAAGCAAAGCTCTTTGAAAAATTTGACCAAGCTCACACCTCAGCACTTAGCCTCCTTTGATCATAGGATGGAAATTTGTTTCCAGAGAAGCACCATGTTTCATAGTATGCCCATTGAGGTTTTATGCCCCTGTTGGGGGTTGGTTTTCTTTCTTACAGAATTTTCTCCCATACATTGCTAGGGAAACTAATTACTGGGTACTTAGGGGTACTCAAGAAAGACAAAGGAAATGGCCAAAAAAATCAAGAGAGAAGGTAGCAGCCGGGGCGGGGGACACTTCACTTCTGTTCTTCTTGCTGGAGAGAGCTGCTCTCTTGGAGGAGATAGCGAGGCTGTTGTTGCTCTCTGACTCTGCGGGGAGAGTTTCCACCGGCACCACCGGAGCCCAGCTCGGAGTGACCCAGCACCGTCTGTCCGTGTGTCCCGGGAATTCGGATCCTGCTCTCTCCCTGCTTTTGCTGGAGCCGCGGTGCCGCGGTGCCCGCGCCCGCTGCTCCTTCGCTCCTGCTCTGGTTTTCCCAGGCCGGGTCCCGCACCCCCTGCTGCTGCCGAGACCTTTCCACAGCTCCAGCTGCGGCCGCCGAGCTCCTGACACATCTCGTGCTGTGACACCCTGGGCTCTCTGCTCACCCCGGCCGCCTGTGACAGTGACTGCACCAAAAGAGGTGCCTGTGGTAAAAAGACTCACTGCGCCCTGATTCTCTTTTGTTGTTAACACCATAGTTATTGTTGTTATTTTGTTTATCTTGTTATATGCAGTATATGCAGTAGTTATATGCAGTAGTAAAGAACTGTTATTCCCATCCCCTTACATTTTTTGCCTGAGAGTCCTTCTCAATTTCGGGTTTGTAACAATTCGGAGGGGGAGGGCTTGCATTCTCCATTCCCAGAAAGGGGCTCCTGTTGTCCCTAGCAGATACCTGTCTTCCAAACTAAGACAGCCCCTGAAGTGCATCTTAACAAAACAGTCATGATGAGGAAACACAATATCCTTTTTTGTGGAGCTTAATTATTTGCTCTGGTAATATCTGTTTTTCCTTTCCTCTTCATTCATAGCAGATGAAGAATTTGTTTTCACTTATTTTGTCTTTCATTGAATAAACACTTGTTTCAACAATATTTCTGACATTCTGTTTACCCTGAACAATCTACCCTAATAGCAAAGCTTCTCAGATGAAACTCATATCTGCTTTACATAAAACAACCAAGTTGAAATTAGCAAATGTTATGGTTTGGCATTTCTAGTGCTAGAGAAGTGGTCTTGACAGTCAAGGCCTTATGTGTATAAAGCTGTGTATGCCAATATGGATAGTCCCAACTTTCAGAGCACAAATACAGAGCCATGACTGCAGTCATGTGCATCCCACTGGTTATTTGGTAACACCCAGTGCTGTCCTAGCTCATGATCTTTTAAACTACCGGAAATGTTCTAAGGAGAAAAAAAAAGATGCAACACTGGGAAAATGGATATGAGTAGATTGCTTCCTTTTTTCTCTAAAAGTCATACCAAGTCTTGTGCTGTAATTTAGGTGCTTTCATAAACTATAGCATAGTTTAATGTTATTTAAAAGTGATTTGCTGCACTGCAAAGGGTGCATTGAAAAACTACTTACTACCATTTCAGGTATATTTGTACTTCTGTTTGGAATTTAGCTTTTTTGGTGAAGCTATGAAACAGAATTCTGATTTCTACTTTATTTATCTTTTATTTATCTTTTACCTACAGACAGTTGTTAGTGTATTGAATGCTGAGTTTGTGACGCATATGGAAAACTCTGTTGTAACTCATATGGGGTTGGATTTGCAGTTTCCTGAAAGGGCAGAGCCCATAATTAATCAGGATGTAGTGCAAATTGCAGTGGGAGCGTAATCTCAAAGCCTAAGTCAGTTTTCTGTTGTTGAGGATGAATGGGAATGAAGAAATGGTTTCTCAGTTCCCATCTGGTTCGTTGTGCTCAGAGCTTCATAAATCTCTCCCAAAATAAATAAGCCCAGCTTGATAACAGCAGACAGTCCTCTTCCTTTTGAAAATAGTGATGAAACGCATATGGATGGTAATAGAACTATCAAGTGACGAGTGTTAATAAACCAGAGTAGTCCACAGATCTAGTACAAGAACACAGATTCCAAGTCTCTGTTTTCTAGTAACAGGTCACTGATGAAAAGAGTATTGTACAAGCCAGTCTTGTCCCTTCTTAAACGGTGGTTTTGTTTTGAAAGAATAATTTGACTATATCTACTGGAGTAGGATTCTGTTGTTTGTTATTTTAAACTAAACCCTAACGAGATGTTCTTTCATATAATTTGAGTTCATTGCTGGGCTACTATGTAACCTGTCCCTCCTTGTGAACATCTCAACATCAGTATTTTATGCACCTATGATAGTTAAAGTCACTCTAACTCTAGCAACCAAAACATAACGATAACAAAACAAAGGCTTAACTTCAGGAAGCACTGTCATATATCAGCTGCCTCAAGAAGTAGAAATTCTTGATAATGTAAAGACCACAATGAGAAACAGATGCACTTCTGTTTTGCATTTGTAGTATACATCTTGACTGGTACAGAAGTGCACGTATATGTATATATACATACATATATACATTGTCTTTTGTGCTGCAGCTATGTGAACTTTTTTCTGTATTACTTCTTAAAATTGAAGAATCTGGTAAGCCTGAGGTTCTTCATAGGGACCAGGTAAATCCTCTTGCTGGTTTTGTGAGCTGTAGCGGAAATCTGCTGATATGGGGATATGTTGCTTATCATATTTGACATTTAGACATAGCTTACTCTTGGAGTATAACACCTGCTACTGCAAAACAAATTACCTTAAGTAACAAAGTCGTACTGTTTCTAATGTTTTCTCTCTGTTTAACTATCTTTTATTGACCTCTGAATGGATTGCTGGATAGGGCACTGATCTTCTTCTCTCATCAATGCTTAGCTGAGTATAGTTTTTGAATTGCATATTGCGCTCCAACTTCCCAGGAGCAGAATAAGCAACTGAAGTTATCTGATATCAGGAAATATATTTCTGAAGGCATATTTTTTATGGTAAACACATAGATTTGCATGCTGACTTCATTAATTATCTAATTTCCAGAAACAGTATGGTATAAAGTACTATTGGTTCAGCTTCATATTTCAGGTCTATGGTCAACAATCATGTACTTTTAGAGAGCTCTTCAAATATTTTAACAAATAAGGAAAATATAGAGTTGTTTTGTATTTTTTTTCATGTCAGGCTGATGTGTGCAGCTTCACCTATGTGCCTGATACCATATATCTGTTGTATTTCTTTCTGCCACTAGTAAGTAGTTTTTGTTTGCATTGCAACCTTAGGGTGTTGTATTTCACACTCTTGGAGGGATAGATTTGTCCCAGAAGCACAGTAGCATTGATTTCAAGGATAGCTTGTGAAGATGGTAGTTTGTATATGTGACTGCAAGGGTGAAAGATTAGATTAGATTAGATTAGATTAGATTAGATTAGATTAGATTAGATTAGATTAGATTGGAGTTTCTGTAGATGTTGTACCTCATCTTGCTTTCATGTCACAGTTTCATAAATCAGAGCAGCTTGACTCAAGCCAAAAGCTGCTCCCCAGAATAAACGCTGTGAGAACAGAGGCAGCTCTTTCCCTATTGATTCTTCAGTTCTGTTTATAAAGGGTTGTGAACATCTGTGTGTAGTTGAAATTACTGATAACAATAAAAGGGCACCAGATTTCTGTAGGGTGATAAGGTGTATTTTTATGTGGATGTTACGCCCTGTTCTGTCCATTTTATTTCAAAGTTCAAAGGCACACATGGCTGGGATTTATGTCTGTTTTGGTACTTAAGGGGAAGAAACTACACTTGAGGAGAAGAGGACAATTTCCAGAGAAGCACTGAATATATGGCAACTAGCCATAATTAGGAATGACTGTTCTTTCTGTACCATAATAAAGAGTGGTGTGTGATGTGTGTCTTTCCCCCACCTCCAATTCTCCCACCCTCTCCACCTCTTGTTTACTACTCAAATGCATTCATTTTTAATATTAAAGTGCAGGAAAGATGGAAAAGGTAATGC
>WAAG01055790.1:0-11870 GCA_013390105.1 Tichodroma muraria | reverse complement strand
CCCTCCTATCTTACAATTTTTCTTTATATTGTGCATCCTTCAGATCAGTTAATATTTTTCTATGTGACACATCTGAATCATTGACAAGAGTTTTGGTAGAAGAGAACCACTTCATTCATTGGGTAAAGAAGTAATTGGGATTTTTTTTGTTTGGTGAGGGTTTGATTTTTCTTTTAGTTTGTTTGGATTTGAGGTTTGTCTTCTTTTTTTTTTTTTAAATCAGAAAAAGCCTGTCATGTTCTACTATTGGTAAGCTCTTTTTGAACTAAATTTTCTTTCTATTTAATACTATACTTAACTAATCATATCTTTAAGGTGTGATACAAATCTAGTATATTTAGAGCATCAGAGTTTCAATACAAGTCTTCATAGATGAAATAATGAATTCAATGTAAAAAATAACATTGTTAGGAACTTGCTCACCCTATGAATTACAGAGAAGAAATTCCCTCTTGACAAGCAGAAGTAGATAAAGTATAGCTCCTTCTTGTAATGTGTTGCATCATTATTTAACACACAGTTCTTTTGCTGTCTTTATGTGACCAAAGTCTGGACATAGGGAAGTCTATTTCCTTTTGTGGTCTCAATTAAATCAATGGTGTACCCAAAGGCTGGAAAGACTGGTAGCCTTAGGCTGGTAGCCTAAGACATATTAGAAGGAACATTATTTCTAGACTTTTATAAAGAAATCTTTCATGGGGAGTTTTATCCTCGGCACTGAATGTCAGGTGGCTAAGAAACATTTTTCTCTCTGTTTTTTGATTCCAGCCCAGTGCTGAGAAGAAAAGTAACTGAGTCATGTCTAATTTTTAAATTTAATCATTCAATGATAAAATAAGAACATAACGCCCCACATTGTTGCTAGAGCTGGACTTTATTTCATGATTTAAGGAAAAAGAAAACACCAATACTTTTACAGGTGAAAAGATTTTCCATTGGTCAGGGGTTATATACCGTTATTTGTCAGTATTTTGTCTGAGACATTCAGCAATGCTTCAGGAAAAATCGCCAGTATTAAAGTTCCCAATAAAAGACTAAACTTCAACTCTTTAACTTTGTCATAAAGCTCAACTATAAAAGGGTCAGATACAACACTGGGAAAAACAGATACTGGACTAAAGAGGGATTGAACTGAAACAGGAAAATATCATTTTAATGCTGTCACTTCTCTGCTAAGCTCCTTTAGGGAAATTGTATCAACTCACTTGTTTTTCGTTAAGTTCGCTCTATCACTCAGGTATATTGGTATAAGTTATGACATCTCTTAAAAAAAGCAACTGAAAAACAAACCACAAAAAAAATGTGAACCAGAGAAACTAATCACTTACAAGCATTCCTTTTTTTGTTTCCCCAAATTATTCATCTAAAAGCACTCAGTGCAGCAATAATAGAGTATCTATTTGGATTGCAGTGTGGTAAAATGGTAGTCGGTACTTCCATAATTTGGATGAACTCACCTGTTCAGCCTGAGATAGCGGTTTGATCAACCCAAATTTCCTTCAGAGACTTATGACTAACCCAATCAAGACCAAAATGATCAAATGTGCAATACTGAAATTATCTTGGGTGCACAGTAATAAATCATACAGAATTCCACAATAAAACTACTAAGGAGAGAAGCATTTCAGTAATGCAGGAGGCACAGTTCATGTTATTACACTACTTAATGTTAATGTGCTTTAATAGCTCTAATGGCTCAGCATAAACCACATACTGTGTTAGAGCTACAGCTGTAGGATAGTGCCATTTGTTCTAACCTCAAATTTGTATTAAACAGGGCTATTAGGATAAAAGTATAGGCTAAATTTGTTCATGCTATCAGTGTTTTAGTTTTTGACATGTTCTCTGAGAGGTAAATTTATGACTAATTAGCACATTTGGTATCATTAGAAAAAATAAAGAACAACTTACAGAAAATTTAATCTGTAACTAATTAATTTTTTTCTCTGTTACCCTTTTGTTGGTAATGAGAGATATGTCTATGTTATCATAGACATGAGAGATATGTCTATGTTATCATATATACTATGTTATCATAGTATATATTTAGGTTGCTAAATTCTATCAACTCAATCAGCTCTACCTTCTACAAATAGAGAATACCATAGAAGTGCAACCGTCTTGCAAACAGATGGAAAGCAACTCACCAACTCAATGAGTAATATGGAAAGGAGGATTTTGCTCAAGAACAGAATATATATAAAAAAGAATAAATCAAGACTTGAGCATTAGAAACAGGTATATATACACAAAGGATGGGATTTTATTTTCAAGATACTTTAGTGCTTTGGATTTATACCAGAAGGGGACATTCAAAGAATTAAAAGGAAAGTCAGGTGGCCAATCTTTTCTGACACCTTCACTCACTAAGAGAGCATTTAATTGCCTAAACAGAAGAAAGAACTCTGCCAGCCTTAACCAGATAGGAAACAAGGATTTCAATTTATCTTTTAATTTTCTTCCATATCTGCAAAACAAGTCAATAGGAATATGGATTGGATCACTGTGAAAAATAAAGATGGTCTTTTTTAATGTGTCTCTGAGCAGTAGCCATTAACTTAAAAATTATTCTAATTGTACACTATTATAGTGTATTAATGTGTAGGGATGTGTCTGAAGTTCTTTCTCATCAGTGAACTGAGAGGTTAAATTATGTTGTCAAAGGCAATGCACTGCCATGTTATCTCCTATTAGCTGATTTACCAGATAGAATTCACTTAAAACTTACATAGTTCATGCTTGAGAACTTATGCTGCTGGTGTGGTTTGTCTTTTTCTGGTTTTACCTGACAGTTTTGAACTCTAAGCCAGCTTTTCCTGTTTTTATTATTCATGAGAGAAGCTGCAGTAAGGTTATGTTACCATGTGATGGGTTTACCATGCCTGGATACCAGGTACCCACCATGCCACCCTATCACTCCCCTTCTCAGCAGGATGGGGATATGGGTAGAAAAGATGGACAAAAGCTTATGGGTCTAGTGAAATGCAGTTTAAACAAGAAAAATTAAAGTCTGTGAGTGGAAAAAGAAAACAAAAGATTTATTCTCTACTTCCCATCAGCAGGCAATGTCTAGCCACTTTCAGGAAGCAGGGCTTTGGTACAGGTAGCACTTTCACCAGAACACAAATATTACAACAAATACTCCCTCCTTTCTCATGGCATTTTTTGCTGGGCAGATATCATATGGGTTGGAATATCCCAGTGATCAGCTGGGGTCAGCTGTGTTGGCTTCTTGTGTCCCCTCCTAAGATCTTGCCCACTGCCAGGGCTGGTGAGCAGGGGATGCTGCTGCTGGAGAGGCAGCCCCGATGTTGTGGAAGCACTGCTAAGCAGTAGCCAACTCAACAGGGTGTTATCAACACCTTTCTGGCTGACAATACCAAGCACTGTGAGGGCTGGTGTGAAGAAATGATCTCTGTCTCAGCCAGACACAATACACACCATTTTCATGTTCTGTTCCACTCTTTGCTTCAAATCCTATAAACACTGAAAAAATTATGATATAAAGGAAACTTCCAGAGGTACAAATTATAGTATTGTTGCAAAGGAGCACATATTGGGGTTTTTTCCCAAGATTTTACTCTTTAAATTAATCCCCCTTGCCCCCCCCACAGAAAAAGAGCTCTGCCTGCTGCATTACTGGACAGTGAGTGTGTTGCTACAGATTATTATCATGGAGAACACTTTAATGTGTTCAAGAATGAACTGCACAATTTGCTGCTGAACACATACATTAGTGGATATTAAAATAAGAACGTAGATAAAGTCTTTGGGTCAGGAAAGCATTTAGCTGTTGATTCCCAGGAATTGCAAGAGTGCAGGGAAGGAGGATTACGCAGTGCTCTCCTTGTTCTTACATTCATTTTTAAACCTCTGTAATAGGCCATTTAATACAGAAAAAAATTCTCATGATGCACTTCCAATCCTCCAATTGCAAATCTATCTACTTAAGCCTGCTCTTCCTTGCTCACCTCTCTCTCTCCCACACTCTTAATGTTTTGGGAGCCTTGAAAACAACACTGCACTTTTTGACATCGAAGAAAATATCAACAAAGGTTTTGATGAGAACAGTACTGTCAAAATGTAAATATATAAAGAACATATATTACTCTGATGTTCTTGAAAATAATAGAACCTGCATTATTTTCATTAAAATAATGTAGACCTTTATTGACATTACTGCTCAATCTATAATTAATTTTCCAGTACTTTTAACTATGTCAACTTCAAAACAAGTAAGGCAAAAGAAAAAATATAAATTTCCAAAATATCCATGAAGATAAAAAGATCCCATTTTTATTGAAACTTTTGGTCATTGAAACCGTTTTTTAACAAGAGAAACAAATCACGTATAAATTCCAATACATTTAGAACTTAAATGTAATAAGATTGGTCTGTAAACCACACCCTGTATAAAATTGTTGCATATGAAATGACTGATACATAATAACTGAAAATATTTATTGATTTGTGTGCTATAGAAACAGTATCAGTAGCGTCTTTAATTTAAGACTTGGAATGAGATCTTCTGCTACAATAGCTTGGGAAAATCCCACGCTTTTCCTGTAAATTTCTATTCATTTTGTAGGAGTAAGTAAAGGAGGTTAATAGATCAGTATTTAAAGAAGGTATGTCAGGTGACCAGATAACCTATTTATTAAATCAAAAAATCAAACAGAAAAAAGTCATTTATGAACAGACTTCCTCCTCACTTCATGTTCACCCTTTGGGACACAGCTGGAAGGACACAACACATAAAATATGGCATAACTATTTTTGACTAGCAAGAAACCCAAAAGGTAAAAGCAAAGACATAAAACATATATGAAAACTTGGCTTGAGTTTTGGCCTGGATGGATAAAGGCCTCTGTCACTGGAACTGCTATTTATTTTGGAAACAGGCTGTCTGTACCTAATTAAAACCAGAACACAAGTAGATTGCACATTTATTGGATCATATAACAATCTTATGCAAATCACACACTGACTTCAGCGTGAATTTCCCACACACTCTTAGCTGCAAGTTTTTGTCTTGAGCCATTTAGAAATATTGGAGGAAGGCCAATAAAGAAAAGAGCTCCATTTCCCTGCCACAAGGCATGCAATGGTTTGTTTAATGAAAACTAACCTAAACTCTGCTGGGTTGCCACAGTTGTGTTTCTTTGGCTATTGATTACACGATCACCTGGCTAAATCAAGACTTTAAAATCCCAGGAAGGTGATGCATAATTAGAGTGGCTGAAAGCAGCTTTATTCAAAAATCAGATTACAGACTGGATTAGCAGTCAAGGGAGAAGTTGCAGTCATGCAATGTCTTTCATATTCCCACAGGAGAACTCTAACAGCCCCCACTCTTCCTAACACATACACATTTTTTCTGGTGATTTTTTTGAGGCAGCTGCAGCACTATATTACAGTTTCAAGCCGTGAACTATCTTGGCATGCCTGATTGGCCTAAGAGAATTAGAGCAAAATATTATTTCAGTTGAGTGGATTTTGATAAAAAGCATGTAGGTATCAATGAAATTTCCCAAGTAAGCTGTTCTTGCCTAGAGGCCTTAGGGCTGATGACATGATGCTTGGCTTCTCTTCACAGATTTGCCACTGACCTGTTTTGTGACCCTCTTTAGTGCCTCCTTTCTTTTCCTCCTGCCCAGATGTCTGCCCTAAATCATGGATGTGTCAAGGGACAAATTATCCCCTTCCATGCATTTTTGCCAATCAAACATTGGTTTTGGTTGCCGGTTCTTTTATGCTTCTAGGAAAGGAAACTCTAACACTCTTGACCCCAAAATCCCAACACAATCACCAAAATGACCAGAAGCTGCAATAGAGAAGATAGATTATACTGGAACAATTTTGCAAATATTTTAGTATGCATTTTATTTGTATCTTCATTTAACACATATCGGGATGGGAAATGATCATAAAAATTTTTCTTGACTCTAATACACTTTAGCACATTATTCTGTTCCCTGATCAATCATTTCACTGTATTAATAAAATCATGCTGCAAATGTCTTCACTAGCATATTTTTTATGTCTTCACCTCATCAGGGAAAGAAAGCCCTTGTCACTAGAGAAGCCCTGACAAGGCTTGTCATCTTTTTTCTTGTCTCTCCTTTCAGTGTCACTGGATTCCATTGCAGATACTGATAATTTAATAGCATGTCTTTCATACAGGGATACATCAGATGTTGTCTAGTGCTTCTGTTCTGAGACAAAAAGAAATCCCTGAAGTATAACATACTGTTACTATGATTTTATATTATATATAAGTGTAGGATAAAATTAAAGAGCTATCTAACCGGTATAGCTTTCTTTGTTTCTTTCCTCCTCTTCTTTTTCATTTAATACTTGACCAAAGAAAAAATATGATCCAAGGAGGAAAGAATCTTGGAACTTCAAACTCTTTGTGAAATGCCCTAAGTCACTAAAGGGATATACACCCTACTAACATCCATGTATCCATGCATCTATTACAATCATAACTGACTGTAAACAGTTCCATGCTACAGATTTAAAAGAAAGTTTAAACACAAGGAAACCTTATTTTCTGCAAATTCTAAGTTATTATCTGTAGTATACCATGAAACATAAGTAGATGGGTTTTTAATGCAATCTTTTATGTTTTATGGTAGTTCCCATGTTGATAATTAATTGCTCTGAAATTCCATAAAATAAGACCTGGGTTACAATACTTCCTCTGTAACATTCTCCAATTATTCATTGCATATCTCTTTAACTTCTGTTAATTTCTTCTTTAAACCATATAATCCTTCTTTTCATTCTTCCTTGTATATCTAATAAACTGGCACTTGAACTTTTAAGGGATACTGCAAATAAAATTAATGTAATATTCCAGATGTGAAAGTCTTATAGATTTAACCTGACATTAAAAGAATTTACTTCTATCTTGAACTTTAATCAACCTCATAATTCCCTTTTAAAACAAAATTCTTGTTGAGCAAATAATTTCATTAAACTCCCTACAGTCCAACTATGCCTTTTCATTGAATAATTGAACAAGCACAGTGACCATCTACTAGCTGTTTTAAGCTGTTTTACTCCTTTGAAATACTCTGGTCTAATATTTTTTTTTGTTCAGCTGCTGCCACTCTTGTGGCACCAAGACAAAAATTTACTGTGATCTTTTCTTTGAGGAGATCTGCTTCGCCTGACAGCCTCAAAAGACTGCACTTGGTGAGAGAAGTTATTTTCATGTAAGAATCTGATCATGCCCATCACGGGAAAGATCCT
This sequence comes from Tichodroma muraria, assembly GCA_013390105.1. Taxonomy (NCBI): domain Eukaryota; kingdom Metazoa; phylum Chordata; class Aves; order Passeriformes; family Sittidae; genus Tichodroma; species Tichodroma muraria. Next base: position 4,610 of record WAAG01055790.1, on the reverse strand, counting down.
CCCAGATCTGGACAAGCTGAAAGAAAATGAAAACCAGCAGGTTACAGGTGACTGTCATGTGTGAGAGCACAGCTTTGCTGTTGATTGTCAGGGCTGAGGGCACCGCAGACACCCCTGTCCTTGCCCAGTTCCTTGGGAACAGCCCACCCTGCCATGACCCAGGACCTGTGTCAGCCCCCCGGGGCTGTCAGTCCCTGCTGATGGTCTCCAGCCCCTCAGTCCACTCCCAGCCTGGGTCTCTTCCAGTATTCAGGGAGGTGTCCAGTGTCTGGGCTGAGGATGTCCCCGGTGTCCCTTGGCCACCCTGCTCCTGACTGGGGTTGGGAGTCCCATGTGGTCCCCAGCTCCCTGGCCATCATCCTGCAAGATTCCCTGACATCCCTAGCTGACGCCACAAAGGCAGTCAACTTGAAAATCCCAGTGGTGGCCACTGCGACGTGATGAGGAGTCTATGGGTGCAATGAAACAGGAATACCTAAATCAGACTCCCACTGGAGCTGGTAATGGGGAGAAGCAGCCATGTCTGAGGCCCTGCTGGGTCTATTCCTTCCACATGCTTCTAATCTGCACATCTCAGAAACTTCTGCTTCTAAAAATGATACCGGAAGAGGACATTTAATTAAGGTAAACCTGTCTAGATTGTGATCTGCAAATGTTGCCAGATGAACTCTAGCAAAACAGATCAAGACTTCTTCTTAATTATTTACCCAGAGGGCAATTAGTAAATATTTACCATTTAAAGTCTAATTAAAATAGAAGCAAGAGTACAGTCAAGTTAAGCACCCTGTCTTGGAGGTCATTCCAGTGCTTTTTGGCAAAAGACATTTATGGGAAAGCCAGATAAACAGATCTGAATGCTGACTGTAGCAGACTTTTTTTATTACAGCACGTAAATCATTTAACTCTAATCTCTTTAATTGGCCTTGATCAGACTTATGTTTTTTTCCAGGAAAAAATGGCATATTACAGTACCTCAGGACAATTTGGGTTTGGCTTTTTTAAAAAAACACAGAGATTGGAGAAAGGAATGCTGTAATGCTCATCTAATGTGCCAGTTGCAGTGGACATAATGGGTACCTCTGAATATGGTTAAAATGCTGAGAAGGGTTTTCTAGAAACACCCAAACGTCTTCAGATATGTGTTGTAAGAATATAAATTAGTTTTAAGTAGGGTGTTTTAGAGGTGGACTTGAGTCAAAACCTTCTGGAGCAATTCCAAACTCATCATACAATATCCTGAGCTGGAAGAGACCCACAAGGATTATCAAAGCCCAACTCCTGGTCCTGCACAGGGCAGCCCCAAGAATGACACCATGTGTCTGAAAGTTTTTCCCAAACCTTCCTTGAACTCTTGTAGGCTTGGTGCTGTGACCATTTCTCTAGGGAGCTTGTTTCAGTGTCGTGGAAATTGAATCAAAACCTGAGCTCCCATTACAAGGACATTAGGAATATAAACATGCACATCAACCTCATGCATTCAACCAAAATCCAAATACTAAAAACTCTGTACATTGGGGAAATAATTTTGCATAAATCCTTTATATGACCTTTCAGCGTTATGGACCACAGTACTGGTTCTGCAGCTGAATATCAGTGTGTCTGAATGGATTTATGCCTGAAGAAGTTTAATATGTATTTTATAAATGGGGTTTTGTTGTGATATGTGTTTACCTGTAGACAGCTAGAGAGGAACTCAGACCAATATACTGATTTTTGTGGTTTCTGTCCACTCTATTTGTCCTTAAGGACCCGTCTTGCAATTAAATGTGATCATAAATCTTAATGGAGCAATGGTAAAGTTGAGGTTCTCCCCCCATCAAAAACACTTGCTGACACAGAACAAAAATTTGAAATTTCTACTTCAGTGAGAACTAAAATAATCCATTACTCGCCTGAATAAATATATTTAAAGTTCTGCTTTGCTCTTAATACCACAGCAGTAGCATTCTGGTTTGCCATAGCTCGTCTTTTTACTGACTATAAAACTGCCTGTTTCATGAATTTAGGAGAGATTTATGAGGAAATTTAGGACTAAAATCCCATTTGCCAGCTCATGACTTGCAGAATCAAAATCTATGGATTGTCCCAATTACTGAATACAATAGAAGGGAAACTGGAAAAAAACAGTGACTGAAAGGAATAAACTGAGTGACCCAAGGAATGTGTTAAGTTGTTAGCACAGAAATTGCTGAGCCCTCGAGGCGAGTTCTTGTATTAATGTATATGTAGATCCCATGAACAAAGGTTAAAAAAAATAGCATTTTCATTGTTTCACAAACCCTGCTCAATCTTTTGGAACTATGGGCTGAGTAAGTAAAAGGTAAACATGGTCCAAATTAAAGCAGTGAAGACAGCTACCCGGTCACATTTCCCCCACACACCTTTTTTCTTGGATAGATTCATAGACTGCAGAGAATAGGCTGGGACAAGGAGTTCCATGTGGCTTTGTTTCTCTCTTGGAATGCAGTGTTCCACGTTATAGCAAGCCCAGGTGCCATTTCAGTACAGCAGCACTTTAACAATAGCCCATTTCCATATATTTCAAGAGGGGGAGAAACTATTGTTTATTAGAAGAATTCTAAGTAATTGGCAGTCGTCACAAATTCTCCAGCTGTCCAAGTGCTAATGTGTTATTAGCTGAATTTCTGAACATTTTGTGATCATTATAAATAGGCATAGGGCAAGTTGTTGTTGTTTATAATGGAAATATTAAAATTAGCATACGTATATAAGTATATAAATACTCACACACTCACGTATATTCCAGTAAACATTCACTGCATCTGATTACACAGCTTCTCTTGTTGGATTGTGCTCTGAGCTATGTAATTGAGGATTTCAGAGGGGAATTGATGTGTGACTGATAAAGGATTTGACATGCTGTGACTCTGACTTTAATATGTGAACCGAGCTATTAATGGGGTTTCCTACGAAAAAAGGAGGAACTCTCAATATTGCATTGTGGTTTTTTTCCTAGAGGCTTGAAAAAAGGTAGGTTGTGTCTTTGGTGGCCAGCAAACAACAGTCTATTCATAAAGGCCATAAAAGAAGCAAGTTACAGCTCTGATGTAACTGTTAGGCTACAAGTGAGAGAAACAAAATTAGACTTTCAATTCAGAATAAGTTCCTTTAAGGCTTATTTCCTTAAAATGGAGTTTTATGAGAAAATTGAACCAATCACAGTGTGATAGAACTTGTTTGACCTGGAAAATATCTACTGAAAAGCCTACTTAGATGGGGTGAATACTTATAGTGCTATTATTTAAGCTTAACAAATGGGAAGCAAACAACTGATTTCTAGCTTAAAAAGAAGGAGGGAACAGATTTCTTTATCAAGTCAATTTATTGCTTGTTGTGCCAGCATATTAAAAATTAGTCTCATAATTCCAGTATGTTCCTTCCAAGAAATTTTTAGTAAATCAAATTATAGAATTGAATATCACTGTTCAGTTCTTCCTCTTGGGATCTACATAATGCTGGAAAGCTTATTCAGCTCAGGAGAGAATTTAAAATATTTTCACCATTCTTGCATTTCATGTGTAACTTCACTGTAAATATTAAATCATTTATCTGAATTTAATCAATCTTGCAGATGCAAATTATAAAGGAACACTTCCACTGCACACACTTTTAGCCTTACAAATTGTTGTCCTCACAGACCATGACTGTGACAGTCATAGACAATTTTGCTCCTGTCTATTTAAACTGTTCTACTGCCTTTGATATTTTTGAGATCTAGTAACCCATGTTTATAAGACAGCAAGCTCTTTCACTTCAGGTTGGCCTCTATAAAATCTGTTGGTTTTTATAGAATGTATATTGGTATTACTCAAAATTTAGATAGTGGAACTGTGACCTCCAAACTGTTATATGCAGTAAGAGACATCTCACTTAACCTCAGTTTTTACTGTAATATAAATCTTACTTTGTTAATTTTTTAAATTCTCTCAGCTGTCAATGGACAAAAGAATTTCAGAGTAATCTATTCTAGTTGTTTTAGGTGCCTATCTTAAGCTGGGTAGCAAAATCACTAGAACTTTATCCATTTTCTAAAGAAAAGGTCTCTGACTGGGCACATGCTTAAAGATATGTGTCCTGATATATATCCAAAAAAATGTAAAGACAGCTGAAGATATGTGAGATTATTTTTAATACGTGTCCCACACAGTAAAAACCCTAAAAAATATTTAAAACATGTAGATTGATCTTCGTTAAGATATCTTGGTTTGCATTAGTCTTAATCACAGTAATTTTATCTAAATGAAGAGGAAACACCCTTTTGTGTACTGCTTAGATGTCATGCAAGCCTTTAAATTCAATGTTACAACATCAACATTCAGGTATTTAGACACCAGCTGGAATTTTCAGCCCTCAGTAACACACAAAACATTCACATTGTCTAAATTAGGTGACTAATTCAGGAAGAAGACAAAGGTAAGGGATTAAACTCCTTTTATAGTGAGTGGGGAGAGACAAAAGACTCTTGTCAATCTCTGCTTCCTCTTGTATGGAGTAATGAAATAATTATTGGACTGAGGGAGAATCTTAATAGCTTAGAAACTGGAGAGAGATGTCTCCTGCAAGCAGTCTTACACTTAAAATAAAATGGA
>WAAG01055787.1:11379-33603 GCA_013390105.1 Tichodroma muraria | reverse complement strand
GGGAAGGAGATCTCCTTGACACAACACTTATTAGTATCATCAATCACTGGGGATGTCATTTCCAAATTCCCTTTCCCTTACCTAATTTGCTAAACCTAATTCTTTATCTCACTACAAAACCCAGCATGAGAGATGGAAGTGATAATAAGAGATGGCTTGCTCTACTGTACAGAGGCAACGTCAGCCTGGCACCTTCTAGAGGGATTTCCCATTTTCTCTCTCTTTCCATGTAGGGTGCTCTGTATCTGCTCAGCCCAGAGCAATTAGAAGCCAATTGCTTCCCTATTTTACTGTGGCTTTATTTACTTCTGGCTCCTCAGTGAGCTCTTTAGTTGCTGGAGTCCCTAAGTCAAGCATTTTGCTTGATTTGTCGGCTGGTGCTTTCTTGGCTTATTTGCTAATGCACCCAGTTCAGGACACCTCCAAAATGCACTTCATTAATCTCAACAACCTAAGGCTATATATTTTTTTTCCAAGTCTGGCATTAAATTAGCCAAAGACCTTTATCAAAAACTTGCTTTATTGAATTTGCCAGTCCTGTCCTACTTGTGCAAATAATTGCATGTCTGTAAAACTTGGAGGGAGGAAAACAGCAAGCCATGTGTGGAATCTAAACTACTGACTCAAAACTTCCATCTTTGACATGGACAGTGCCAGGATCTCATCCTATATGTGCTGTCACTTCTATTCCATATGCAAGTCCTCTTCCTGTCAATGAATTTAACTCACCAGAAATCATTGATTTCCCTGGGTTTGTTCACAGGATTGTCCTACACACCGACTCCTAATGGAATTAATGGATCTGCATCCTGCCCACATAGATTATAGCGCTGGATTTTGGCTCAATTATTCATGGACGTGACTTTGTTTCACCAGCAGACCTTAAAAATACACAGCGTCTTCTCTAAGTTGTTATAAAGAGGATGCCAGAGAAAGAGAACAGAAACATATGAAAACTGTAATAATAAGGCGAGTCAGAAGCCTTACAAGGAGATGACCTTCAAAATTTCATGCACATTAAGGGAAAAAAAACCTCAAACAAGCTCTGTTTTTCATAAAACAAGTAATATGCATACAGTGTGTAAAGCTTTTAACACCAGCATAAAGAATCAGTGAAGCCTGACTCTTACACTTGATGAGAAATGAGTAAGACTCAGAATACAAAGTTGTCACCAATTAACAGCATCTCAGCTAAAAGTGTGAATATTTTTAGAAAACTGAAAGGATTCAAGACTTATTTTTAAACAAAGAAGAGGTTTTAATCAGATGAAGAGATAGATATTATGAAGGATGCTTTACAAAAATCCTTTGGGAATTTGGTTGCTTAGTGCCAGGAGGAATGGTACTTAACATTTTTATTTTTTCTCACTTTGAACGTCTGTAATTCCCCTAGTGACAACACATTCCCTCGAGCTAGACCATTGGGACTCCCTGTTCAGATCCTGTCACGATGACATCAGTCTTGGTGGGAGCACAGGAAATAACATTGTGGATCAAGGCACCATGCTGAAGATTCAGCAAAAACAGAGTGTTTATATGAGCCCAGTAAAACTGACCACGCTGGGAAGGTCCTACTCAAAAGATGAAAAAGCACCAACTCAGGCTGAGAGCAGTCAGGATTGACTAGAAAATTGGGAGAGAATGTTTCTGACACAGAAGCTGCAATAACAGGAGAGGTGCAATGCAAGGGTCATACCCGGGTTCGTGGTGCTGCACCTCACTCACCCTGAGTGCCTCCCCAGGCAGTCAAGCACCGAAAGATTTGTTACTTGAATGCCCCAGGGGCAGCAGCAAGAGTTCCAACCATGAACTTTGCTATTTGCCCAGAGCTTCTGAGACCTCCAAAACTGCTTTTCCTTTACAGAGAAGGTACCTGTTTGCTCAGCTTCCTCACTGAAAGCCATATTCAAACAGCAACAGCTGGAAAAAAAAAAAAAAGAAAAAGGCTTAAACAAGGTATTTGAGATTGCAAAAGCTCTTCTGAGCAGGGATTGACTACTACACTTACACAGTGCTCTGTACTCAGTTCTTGGTTAGCTTTCAGGCAGCTCTGTAAAATTTATTCTCCAAGGAAAATATAAAATCTTTAAAGGCTGGAAAATTTCAGTATTTCTATGTGAGAAGTATCTAACATAAGAAAAACCTTGGCTTGCTACAGCCCAGATATTTAGGGTAAGTGTTCTCTGGTCTTGTGATTTCACACCAAAAGGGATTCATGCCACTGCCAAATGTCCAAGGAAATGCACCATAAAACTCCTTGTGTCCCATTGAATACCCACAGACAAACCTACCAGATTACATCTTCTTTTCTAGAGCTGTAAGTACCTAATGGTAATGCCTTTGAGCACAGGGAGGCTACAAGGAATGCAGCAAAACTTCATCACTGAAACAAGTTGCTTTTCAATGGCTGTTTGCCTCCCCAGATCCAGAACTACAACTCCTCCCTACAGTAAATGCTCCTATACTCAGATTGTCTGAGGAGTAAGGGTATTGTTTTAGCCTTTTGTAGAAGAGCTAAAGAGTAAAAAAATTAAATAAATTTTAAGTGTAAAATCATATGTGATTGGACACAGAAAGTAAACCTCAATTCCTGGATATTTTGTGAAGGCTGGGAGAAGTTTTTTTGCACAAAATCTGCTGCGAGAAAACATTTAAAAACATTTCACTAAGTAGTGTGGACATATCTGCCAGAGGCAAAGGTGCAAACCCTATACAGACAGGTATTTGAGAGATATTTATCTTAGCTAGACCATAGCAACCAACTGCAAAGATGGACAAAGCTCTTACCCCCGTGGCTGGGTTTCTACTCTTCCAGGGCAGGTGGAATTTAACCAGGTCTCTGGGGTTTTTTTCAGTCTGTACAATATGAAAGCAGACACCAAGTTGTTGCAAAAATACAATTTTCTTGCATACTTTGAAACTAAACAATATTATACTCCGTGGCATAGAAATTTTTGGCAGTTAAGTATCTTATTATTCACATTTGGCCTTCATCAATCACTGTAGTCCTGTAAGACCATTTAATACTGTGCCTGGTAAATTTTCTCAACAAGTCTGAGAGATTTGTTGTATTTAGATCAATACCACAGCCAGTTGGTTGGCCTGTACTAAGAAAAATAATGCTTTTGCAAATCCACCAAGTCATGTACTGAGGTGCCATTCAAGCTAGGAAGGTTATGAAGGCAGTTGTCCCAATCTTCCTGCTGCTCAAAGGGCTATGCAATAGTTTTGGCCCAGGAGCTGCCTGTAGGCTTATTTAAAATATCAGCAACTTTCACCTTGGTGTAAGGTTTAGTGAAACTCATTGTTTTTAATTTGCAGCTTTGAGAAGTGTAACCATCTATGTTTTATAGATTTTTCTTTTCCTGTGAGGAAACTCATCAACTTTGATGTCTGTAACTATTGATTCTCTGCATTAAGGGATTGGTAAAACAGATTAACCACAATAGCATGTTAATTAAGACCATGTTTCAGCTTTCCAAAATTACTCTCTTTTTGCAGAAAGCTGATGAATTGACTGGCATTAGAGACCATCCAGTCCAAGGAGCCAGAAGGTACAGATCCCAGGGGAAATTATGCACATACCCAAGAGAAGGTTTGGAGAGAGTGCAATTCCATTTTCACAATGTCCTGTGCGGGTCTGTTGTATCCAAACCTTTAGTGATGCTAACAGGATACTGGGCATATGCAGAGCCTGTCAGATCTTCAGCCAGCTTGAGACAGGATTTACCATGCATGAAAATTCCAGGATGAGGGGTCAAGCCTAGAAACAGGACCTTGTCCCACAGAAAGATGTTCTGCCACACAAAGCCAGTCTATCAGCCCAGGAACCTCTTCAGGTTCTCTATATTACCTTCAACTAAAGCAATATTTTGCCTCCTTCCATCGTTAACTTTCATGTCTTTTGTGCATTTGGGCTTTAATCTTTGGAGCAGAGCTTGTGGTGGGTTTGTGCCTGCTCCAGAGGGTGCTAACCTGAGCTGGGGCATGATGGCTGCCCCTGGGTAAATACCAGTTTTCAACTGAAAGTTGAAAAATCCAAGTGCCTTTGTGTTGTGTTCTCCCCCCTTGGTGCTCCCAGAGCCCTGCTCTGGAGATAGGACCCTCTGCCTGCCTTTCACCCCAGCTTTGCTCTGCCTTTCCCAAGCCCCATTTCTGACTGCACTCTCACCAACTGTTTTTTTTCCAGAGGCTGCAAACTGCAGGGCCAGCTCAGCTTGCATTAGTGTCAAAGAAGTATCTCTTGGCAGTTTCCAAAAGAAAAAAATGGAAAGTTGAGTATCATTTAATGTGAAATGTGCTAGAGTGCCTATGCTGTATTTCTCTGAGAGGCCTGAAGCCCCAGCTACCTGAAAAAGCTGATAAAAGCTGCTGTCATCCAGTGATTCAGCTCCCCTCTCTACAATGGCTCTGGCCCTGCTGTGTGGACAACTCACAACACACAGGAACTTTTTCTATTTTTGCCTCAATCTTCACTGGCAAACTCTCTTCCCAAACCTCCCAAGTGGACCGTAAGACAGGGACTGGGGGAGCAAAGTCCCTCCCACTGTACTAGGAGATCAGGCTTGTGACCTCCTGTGGAACCTGAATGTACATAAGCCTATGGAATCTGATGAGATGTGTCCCAGAGTCCTGAGGGATTTGGGTGATGTAGTTGCCAAGCCCCTCTCTGTGATATCTGAAAAGTCGTGGCAGTCAGGTGAAGTCCCAGGTGACTGGAAAAAGGGAAATGTTGCACCCATCTTAAAAAAGGGTAAAAAGGAGGACCCTGGGAACTCTCAACCTGTGCCTGGGAAGATCATGGAACATCATGGAGATCCTCCTAGCAGGTGTGCTAAGGCACATGGGGGGGACAGGGAGGTGATTTGACATAACCAGCATGGGTTTGCCAAGGGCAAGTCCTGCCTGACCAATCTAGTGGCTTCTGTGATGGGCTGACTCCCTCAGTGGGCAAGGGAAGGGCTACAATTGTCATTTATTTGGACTTCCATAAAGTTTTTGGCACAATTCCCCAAAACATCCTTCTCTCTAACATGGATGTATACACTTAATGCACTTGATGGGTGGATTCTTGTGTGGATGAGGAATTGGCTGGATCCTTATACCCTCAGGATAGTGGTCAACAGCTCAATGTCCAAATGGAGATCAGTGACAAGTGGTGCCCTCAGGGGACTGTACTGGGGCCAGTGTTGTTTGATGTCTTCACCAATGACACAGACAGTGAGACTGAATGCAGCCCCAGCACAGCTGCAGATGGCACCAAGCTGAGTGGTGTGCTTGATGTGCCTGAGGGATGGGATCCATCCAGAGGGACCTGGACAAGCTCGGGAAGTGGCCCATAGGAACTCTGCAGTGTTGAACAAGGGTAGGTGTAAAGTGCTGCACCTGGGTCAGGGCAACCCAGAGGAGGGTTGAATGATCAGAGATCACAAAAATGATCAGAGGGTTGGAGCACCTCTCCTACAAAGACAGTCTGAGAGAGCTGGGGGGGTTCAACCTGCAGAAGACAAAGCTTTGGGAAGACTTTAGAGCTTCTTTCAGTACCTAAAGGGGTATATAAGAAAAATGAGGACAGAGGTTTATCAGGGTCTGCAGTGACAGGACAAGAGGTAATGATTTTAAAAAAACAAGGTAGAGTTAGACTTGTTATAAGAAATAATTTTTTTATGGTAAGGGTGGAGAAACACTGGCACAGGTTGCTCGGAGATGTGGTAGATGCCCCATGCCTGGAAACATTAAAGGTCAAGTTGTAAAGGCTTTCAGAGCAACCTGATGTAGTTGAAGTTTTCCCTGCTTATTGCAGGGGGGATGGGCTTTTAAAGGCTCTTCCCAACCCAGACTCTTCGACAAGTCAATGATTCTGATTCAGGCTGGTAGTTAGAGCTGCTATTCATTCAAGTTTCACTTGCACTGAAGTGTTAGTTCTGTAAATGCCCAGTGCCCTTCTGATGTATTCAGTCAGAAAAAATGATGAGAGTTTGCTTTTTATGCAATGATGTGGATTGCTTTTTTAGCTATTCTGTCTGGGAGCGAGAAAAATTGAATCAATGTCCAAGGGGTGTCTCTGGTGGTAGAGCAGGCTGGTCTGATCCACTGCCAGAAAGAGACAGTGCCATGTGGGCAGAGTCATCTCCAGCAGCAAAACCCCCTCTTCATTTCTTCCCCACCATCATTACCTAGTGCAAGGATATCCAGCAGACTCTTGCCCCTCTTAACATCATGCAAGCTGGAATGTTTCTTGTCCAAAAAAAAAAGATATTGTTAGCACAGCACTTCAAGGTCATGTACCTTGCTGTACCCAGTTAATTTCATTTTCATTTGGGTGTGTAAAAAAATGGAGGAACATGCGTTATACAGCTTTTGAATATTGTTTAAAAATACATCTTTCCCGGGTAGATGGGAGTATGCCAAATGTGTGTATTTTTAAGAAGAAGCTTCAATTTTATTATTGCTATGATTTCCCACTTTCACCATTTTCTGGAAGGAACAGGGTTATTTTGTTCAGGGATTATTTTATCTGGTTCTATCCACTTTTCTGAATTGAATTCTTCCCCCCTCGCCAGAAAGCTTTCTTTTAATAACAGTTGTTATTTCTTTGCAACTGCCGGGAAGAGAAGTCCAATAAACCCCTCCCTGGGTTCCTTCCCGAAATAAAAAAACAAACATCTCAGCTGTCATTCAGGCCTGCCTTTTCATTAATTCTATTTCAATGTATTTTATGTGACCGTGTGCCTGCCTTCGCAACAGCAAGGAATCTCAGTGGGACGGAGCAGCTTAATCGATCAGCAATCCTGGTCACCCAGAAAGAGTGTTAATTGGCCTTGGTACTTGAAGCATGTGACACTGCCTGACCTAATCATCAGAACTGGAGAAGTCAATAAATTAGAGGAGAAATGCAGATGGATAAAATAAAGACCCAGCTCTATACAACACGCTGTGAACATCATTCCTGAATAGTGCTATATGGAAAAGCCAAGTCAAGCATTTTCTGGATAAGGCCCAGGGGAGCTAAGAGCAAGAATAATTTTATGTTTTCAGAGTTTCACCTTTTAGTCTTTCATCATGTACACTTGAAAATTGTCTCAGCAATTTGTCTGAAAGCTCCTAACTGAACCTGTGAAAATTATTCATTCTCCCACTCTAATAACCAGCAGTGTAACTTGTCTCGCTCCTGTGCTCCCTGGGGATGGACTGAGGCTGGCCAAGCCAATGTGACCTGGTCAGGGGTTTGGCAGGGACATGCCCAGGCTCACCTCCCTCTGAGAGAGAAGCAATGCTCCCACAAAATTTGATGTCTGGGTTAAATACTGCAGGTGACATCTCAGCTCCCTCTGTCACCATGGGAGCCCGTTTGCTTTGTCGCAGGGTCCAGCATTTAACTACTGATGAGCAAATAACTTCAGGCTGGTAATTTAGACCCATGGAGAAGTGTGGTGTGGTGTGAACACCTCCCACAGAAAAGCCAGTGAAGGAGAATGGATCGCCCTCGGAGATAGGGCAATCCATTGTCAGGGCAGTGTCCTATTAGCCTTATTAAAAGTGCTCCCTTCCCTGAGCTGCAGGCAGAGGACTTTGCTCCCTGGAGCCAGCAGGGGTGATTTTCCAAGTGTTGGCTGCAAAGGAAGTAGCATGTGCAAGCCCAGGCTGTCCCAGTAAATATGGGAAGGACTGCCCTAGTGACTGATGTGGGATGTAGGCCCAGGAAGAAGCTGGTGGGACAGAAGAGTCCAGAGTCCCAAACCTGCCCTCTTATGTGGAATGGCTGTGTAGGGATAGAACACTTAACACCCCTTCTGTGGGACTAGGCAGTGTCAGGATTGGATGTGGAATAACAAAGTTCTTTGTCCTGCCTGCTCCAAAGGCAGTGAGTACTGTAGTGAGACCCAAACCTTCTCTTAAATGTTCAGAAAAAGAAGAAAATAAATATAAATGCCCAGTCAGTACGTCCGCCAGGCAATGAATTAAAGGGAGGATGGTGTAAGGTGTATTACTGTGCTGGTTTTGTCTGAGACAGAGTTAATTTTCTTCACAGTTTCTAGTATGATGCTGTGTTTTGGATTTGTGCTGAAAACAGCTTTGATAATGTAGAGGTGTTTTTGTCATTGCTGAGCAGGGCCAAACACAGAGCCAAGGCCTTTTCTGCTTCTCATCCCACCCTGCCAGCAAAGGTGGCTGTGGGTGCACACAGCCAGGACAGCTGACCCCAGCTGGGCCAAGGGGTATCCCACACCACGGCATCATGCTCGGTACATAAAGCAGGGGGAAGAAGGAAGGAGTGGAGAACATTTGGAGGGATGATGTTCTTCTTCCCAAGATGTGTGATGGAACCCTGCTTTCCTGGGAATGGCTGAACACCTGCCTGCCCATGGGAAGTGGTAAATGAATTCTTTGATTTGCTGTTCACATGGTGTGGCTTTTTCTTTACCAGTTAAAATGCCTTTATCTCAACCCATGATCTTTCCAGCTTTTACCCTTCTATCAGATTTTCAGTTTCCTACCAGTTAGAACCACCTTGTGTTGGTGGAATCACTGGAGGGCACTGATGGGAGAGGCACTGCTGCCAACCAGGTGTGGGGATGCCAGCAGGTCCAGAATAACTCCCAGATCCCAGCAGAGCCAATGTGATAGCGAAGGGTTGGATGTCTCCTACACCAAACATTATAGATGTCCAACCATGAGTAAGTGACCATGTGCCTGGTGGGAGTGCTGTGATGCTATTTCATCCAGCACAAATGTCTGGAGGGACATTTATCCATCTGTTGGCCATCCACAGAGCTGTGCTCTTATTTATTCTCTTTTTAAAATTTTTTTCCCTGCTGTTGTTTATTTATGTCTAGATCTATGAAGGATATATATCTCTCTAAAACAGCTCCAGAGACAGTTGCACAGATAAACATCTGTTGCAAGGTATAGTGAGAAAATACTGTGTTAGCAGAGAAACCAACACAAAATTGCAGTCAAAAGTGATATGCACAATCTTATTAGTTGCAAACTGGTCAACAAAATGCATTTTTAAAAATAGACAAGCTTAGGGGAAAAAAAAATCAGAGAGAAAGTTAGCAAGGCACTGCAAACTCATTTGGTTGCCCTTCGACTGCCAGAAGATATTCAGAGACAGCTGAGCTGCTGATGTTAAGTCAAATATGAAAGGAAAGTAGACTGGATTATTGTAGCCTGGCAGACACCAAGGAACTTAAGGAATAGGAGCAATAAAATCTCCAGACCAGCCAGGTGAAAAGTGCAAACCTGTCCTGATCCCTCTGTCCATAGCTCATTTTTTTCCCAGAGCCAACAAAAATTATCCTGTACTATACCCTTTATTTGCTGGCCTTTCAGTGGGGCAGACAGGACTTTTAAATAACAATAATAAAGATTTACATTTGTATTTTAATAAGGAAACATTTCTTTTATCAGATTACCAAGCCTGTCATGATTCACCTCTGAGCCCTTTGCTTGGCTAATGAATTTATGCCCCTTTCTCTGGGGAAGAAGATCTTGTCATTCACAAAATGATGCCATTATCAGCATATCTCATGCTGAGGTGAGGCAGGGAAAGAAATCCCTGCTCAGCTTCCTCAGGTGCTGGTCTGTCTTCTTCCTCCTGTGTTTGGCACTGCAAGAGGGCAGACTGTTGTTTGGCTCCAACCCTGTTCTGCTCAGGGGCTGCTGTCTCAGAGCCTTTGAGGTCAGGAGAGACCACAGCCTGCCGTGGAAAACCTCACACCTTTGTCCCTTCTCAGACCAGGAGCTGCTTATTCTGTTACTGCACAAAAACTCCTTCATTGACTCAACTTGGGCACAAAGTGAGTGGAATACACTGCCCTATCTTCACCAAAAGGTTGAATAAGAGTGAAATTTTGGCCAAAACAGGGTGGAAAGAAGGCTGGACTGTGGGCCAGGGGGTGATTCTGCATCTCTGGCATGGACAAGATGCTAACCCATATGGCAGCAAAATCCCCCAGATGGCTTCAAACTTTACTGAAGACAGTTTGCCTTCCATCCCCATCTACTCCTGAGCCACTTCATACCATGCCAGAGCAGCTTCTCTGCTCTGGTTCAGGATCCCAGAGCTGCTGCCTACCCCCCTCACCCTCATTGTGGGTAACTGGTGAATTTAAGTGTGAAGATGGCTGAAGAGCAAACCTGTGTCACAGTACAAGGGGCAGACCTAAGCGCTGGAACACCATCTGCTACTGGTTTTACAGACTGGCTAAAAAAAGATAAACAAATGTCTTTTCTTCCCTTAACTTTGAAGCATCAGTTATTCATAATCCTCACACGAGTCTGGCCTATGCAGGGGCAATCCTCACTCTCAGCTTTGTGCTGTAGTCCTCCTGGCACACCAGTGAGGATTTGTGGGAGCTGCGTCTAGCAGCTGCCTGTTGGCAGAGCAACATTCCCATGAGAGATGCAGAGTCTCTGATCAGAGCCCTGAACGTGCTGGGGAATGGCAACTTCCAGGGGAGACCTAAAGCCTGTGGCCAGGTGGAAGTCCTTGCACATCTTGTGATGCTTTCCTTCTGCAAGGGAGGCTGTTTCAGTAATGTCCTGTCTGCCTAATGCCCAACCCGTATTTTCCATTGGGGATAGTATTTTACTGCTCTTAGCCCACAGATAATTCTGGGCTAAGTAATTTACCACTGTTTCTTTCTCTCTGATGATTTGGAAGAAAGCTGAAAGGATTATCTAGGACTACTACTTAATTTTTAGCTGTTTGGATTAGAGGAAGCAAATCCCACCTTCTATACCTACATTACTTACTGAAGGGTAGCAGATGGTTTGGAGAGAGGAAAGTGGGTAAGTAAACATTTATTAGAGGGTTTAGGAAAATATCTGTTAGTGGTACACTGCTGTGCTCTCACCTCTTGTCTCCTGGAAAGTTTAACCTGCCAGTGCATTCCCTGACCCTGGATATGGGCGGAAGAAGTTTATCAAGTTTATCCTTATGCTTCCTTTCCTTCTTGCCCAACCCTTTGTATCTCACTGTGCATTAAAGGGAAACTCAGACAAGTAATTAAATTACTTTTCCCCGATTTAAAATACTTAATAATATTAAATGAGCTTTCACGGAAGCCAAAAATAAAAGCTATAATGGCATTTTCAGACAGCATTAAATTGTTAATTAATTGACATACATTAGAAATAGTGTAACTCATGCAGCATCAGCCATCTACTCTGAAGAAGCATTTAAAATGGGATGGTCTCAGTGACTCACACTGGTCAGATGCAGCTAGACTTGTATATATAGCTACAGGAGTCTGCTTTAGGAGGGGGGACCAGCATTAGTTATATATGGCAGGGCTGCTTGTGTCTGCCATTTATGTAACTCCTGCTTTTACAGGACTGGAATTCACCAAAGAGAACTGAAAAAGCTTTTTCAAGCTAGCATTCTGCTAAACAAAAGAACTTTTGTGGACATTTATGTGGTTCTGTCCACATTAGGTGTTGGCAACTTCCAGAAAAGCAAGTTAGATGCAGAAAAAGACCTGTGAAGATCTTCCAGGATAAATACCTACAACACTGACAAAAAATGTGTTCTCTTTTTTTGCTGAGAAGAACAAGATTATTAAAGACTGGAACTTGCTCAGCAATGAGATGACGGCTCTGGCAATGATGTCCATCCATTCCATTCCTTGGTGAATGTGATGATACAGGAACCTCTGCTCTGGGCTCTCTGCTGCAGTGCAAGCAACCACGTCTTTCTTTCCCGCAAGATTCTATTCTTGTGCCTCACATCCTCATGCCAGAGAGTGACCAGCCTAAAAAGTACATCCATTTCCATTTGGCCTCTTGGCCATGGAGGATAAAGGAGGTGGAAGATGAGCAGGGCAGGAATTTGGCACAATTGAGAATCTAATAAGGGTCTGGTTCAGCAAACAGAGCCATAGCAAAATCTTCCAGAACAAAATACCAAGCTACCGGTCTATGAGCCAGTAGTGCATCAAGAAATGTTTTATTTCCCAAGTCATCTCATTAGTTCATCATGTTGTTATAGTGTATTCTCTGAACTGTAGAGAAAAAAATAAAGAAAGTAATTTAACATAACAAACACAGTCAAAGTGTTTCTTCAATAAGCTCAGCATTTAGTGCTATAACTGTAAGGGAAGCCAAATCCTACCTAACTGCTTAGGAACACAGTTTGTCTTGGTTGCCTGTCTTGAGGGTCTTTGCAAGGGAAATATATGGCATGGGCAGAAAGGTCATTAATTTTAGATTAACCCTAACAGATACCAGCTTGTTACTCCAACTTCTATACTACCATATTTAAATAAAATATAATAAAAATACCGTGTCTTCTTAGAATGAAGAGTAGAACAGATGACAAAGTCAATGCTAAAGACCTTCTGGTCTGCAAGGAGCACCTCACCGAGTCAGGTCACTTATGCAGCTCCTTCAACCATGCATGGCTAGACACACCAGATGTTAAATCAATCTCCCTTTTCAAAAAGCAATGTGTACTGCATATGGAAAGAAATGTCTAAAGAATCAAAAGGTTTTTCCGGGAAAAGTGGAAATTTGTTTTTCCCCTTCAGCCACTTACCAGAGCTCTGGCTTCCTTTCAGCCTTGGCAATGCTTTTATCAGGATCACAAAGCTGTGGGTCTACTTTGGCCTCTGCTCAATAGCTCAAGTGTAGCATCAGGAACACCTCAAGAACGACTCTTGCTGATGCTCTCTATTGTAATATCCACCTTCAGGAACAAATATTTCTAACTTGGGAAATACAAATGAAACCTGCTGGAAAACAGAGCAGACTTCCTGTGTGGAGGAAATGGATGCCACATTTAGAAACAAGTTCTACTGGAACACTGCTTGTACACTAGGTTTTATTTTATGTGAACTCATGCTTTTGGCCAGTTTTCCCTTTTTTGTCCTCTTGTGCTGGAAAGCAACAATGTGCCTCTGATTCCACACAATGCTGTCACTGGCTGTGAGGTACACAAAGCCTTTTAGTGCTACCCAGCACAAGGGCTGCTCTCCAGCTGTGCCCTGCTGTGGTCATTGCAGCGCCTCGTGCCTGGGCTTGGCACACACTCAGGTAATGCTGCTGAAGTCACAGCCCTGCCTTGAATCCAGTTCTGACAGTAAAACGAGGGTTTTCAGAAGCTGCTGCCTCTTTTGGAGTGGTGGGTTTTCTGGGAAGCTGCTGTCCTGTCAATTCCCTCCCATAGATTCAATTTTGGTAGAAGATACAGAATCCAACTACAGGACACATGATGTGGGATTCAGATCCCTGAATGTAGGCATCCAACATCATTTGAGGCACTTTAGGAGGTTTAAGCCACCAGCATGGGGCTGGCAAACAAATCGCAAGACCTCAGACTCAGCCTTTTGGCAGGAGTGCTGCAGGCTGGGCAGGGGACCCGCAGCATCTGCAGTGACATCAGCCACTCGCCAGCAAGCACTGAATCCTGCCCAGAGGGTGGGATTCAGCTCACAGATTAAGAATTTATTTATAAATCCTTCCATGTGTGTTACTTGCCTGAGTGTGCTCTACAATGACAACCTTGGTGGCAGAACCTAGAAAGGGATTTGTCTAGACAAGGCATCTCCTTCTGGGGAGCTGGTTGGCAATCAATCAGCATCAAGGGACATGTCAACAAGATCTCCAAAAGTTATTTTTCACAAAAAGGACACAGAGGAGTCTGAGTTTCTAGAGATACTCAAAACCAGTGCCTGGGAATGACCCTGAGCTATGTCCTCCAAGTGCTGTGTTGAGTGGGGGTTGCACTAGCTGAGCTCCACAGCTCCATTTTTAGCTCCATCCAGTAGCTCTCCACTGACTCCAAAAGGATACCAAAGCTATTTTATTGTGTCCTACTCTATAAACTGCATCCACACCCCTGTGTCTAGACCCTGCATAACTGATAGTGTAAAGAGGAGGGAGAAGCAACAAGGCTTTTGCAGGGGAAAGTTGTGTTGCAAAAACCTCCTAAGAGACTTTGAAGGAATCAGTGAGTTCAATGATGTGCATGATTATTTTGTATTTGGCTTTCCTAAAAGCATTTGGTGAAAGCTGTCTCATGAAAGGTTCTTATAGAAACTGAGTTGTGATTGCATTAGGGGGAAGTTTTTTTGTGGGTTATTGAAGGATTAAAAGTTAAGAAACACGTTGTGAAGAAAGGGACAATTTTTGTAGTGATAGTGATTCCCCACTTAAAACAATAGGAAAAAGGAGGAGGTGATACTGAGGTGTCAGAGTGTGAATGACACATTATTACCTACCATTATAAAAACAAAAGTAGCTGTGAAGTGTCATGGAGAGACCTTGTGATACGGTAGGACTGTGAGGATGGCAGATAAAGTCACTGGTGATAAAGGGATTCATATCATGAAATACATCTTAACAATAAAGATATAAAGATGACCTGAAGAAAAGCATTTGGTATTGCTGCAAATGAGTGTCTGTGAGCAGAACCTCCGTGGTCAGCAGTGGAGAAGGGCAACAAACCATTAGACATTGCAAAGAAGAGGAAAATATTTAAAATATCTAAAAACATCACTGGTACACTGGACCACAGCCTGGTCCACAGCGAGGCCCTGTGTACCTCGGAGTGTAGTACAAACAGAACTGGGCAAGTTAAGGTGAAGGGTAGCAAAGGTGATCAAAGGCACAGGACAGCTTCTGTAAGAGGAGACATGAGTCATCCGTGTGGAACAGGGGAAACTAAGGAGGAATAGGATAAGGATGTCTATAAATTCCAGGTCTATAAAATCAGAAATCAGTTCCCTTTTTCTCACAAGTGGTCCAATGCAGTTTTGAGGGAATACTTACAATATAGAAAGGAAATGCTTTTGTACTTAGCACATAGTAAAATTTTGATGTTCTTTGTTTCAGGCTACGGGGTGGATAGGATGAATCACCTCATGGCGAAGTGGAAGCCAAACCAGGTAATTCCCACTCAAAAAATGCTGTGTTTTCCTTTATTGGCCATAGAGGAAGCTTATGATGAGTGGGTGGTTTGTAGAAGTCCATGAAAAGTTGCTCAGAGGCTGGTTAAGATGAACCCCACCTGTACTACATGCTGGAAATGATGGGAGCAACACATTCCTGTATCTTTGAGAAGTGTGACCAAAGTTCTGCAGGAAAAATCTGCGGCAGGGCAGTACCTCAGCCAAATAGCCCAAACTTTACTTCCCAGATTGGTCAGCCACATTGAGTCTTTTTTCTGTATTGCTGATTTACCTGCATG
The DNA here is from genome assembly GCA_013390105.1 of Tichodroma muraria. Lineage (NCBI taxonomy): Eukaryota > Metazoa > Chordata > Aves > Passeriformes > Sittidae > Tichodroma > Tichodroma muraria. Next base: position 18,410 of record WAAG01055787.1, on the reverse strand, counting down.
TGGGGGGTTAACTGGTGCACTCTCAAGGGGAGAAATTAATTTTTGACATAAGAAGAACTTCCCCAAGGACTCAGTTGTTTCAAGCACGCAGTGATTTAAAGTTCCTATGTGTAAGCCAAGACTAAACCCAGCCTACCTGCTACCCCTCCCTGTGGGTGTGCAGTTCTTTGCTCAGCATCCAAAACAGGAATACCAGTTCCATCAGCTCTTGTTTTTACAGCTGTGTGCACCTGTGCAGTGTGAGGCCAGAGCAGCCCTGCCTGCGTGAATGAATGATGCACAGCTGATGGCTTTGGGTTCACCGAGAAGATTCACAATGCTCCAGTATTTATACAGTTAAATGCATTTTTCTTTTTGTCCTCCATCTGATGTTACCACAGTTTTCAGAAAACTGTCTTGGAGATGAAAGACCTCCTAAATTACACCAACAGGAAAAATAGCTGTAATGGTGCATATATTTTGCTTCCAAGATGAAAGTCACCTTCTTACACGGAGAAAGGCACAGATATTAAAACATAATAACAACTACATAAAAAAGGTTAAAGAGGGTAAAATTTGATTCTTCTGATGGGAAGGAAGTGAGCTGGGCCAGGACCACTTTATGTTTCTGTTTACATTTTTCTAGTGTTTTCCAGGTAAGTGGCAAACATATTTTAACTCTTCTTCAAAACACAAGTGAAATTTTAACACAGGACCATGAAAACTGCCATGCCAGGGCTGTCTAAACCCAAAGACTGCTCTGACAGCTGACAGTAGGTATTTCATGGGAAGATCCAAACCTTCATATAAATGGACAGTGCTTATAAGAAAATGACTTCCTATACCCCAGGAAGAAGACCCTTTATTGAATGCTGTGTTTCTGTGGTAACCTTTTACTTTATTCCTCTTAACCTTATTTAATATAACGGTGAGAAGTTTCCATTACCTGTTCAAATACTCATATGAACCTCTGCTATTTTAAAACTACAAATCCTTGGCCGTTTAGTGATGGTCTGATCCACCAGCCTTTCCTTCCCAAAAACATTTTCCTGCCTTTAATTTTCCTGAAGGTAGGTACCACTTCATCTCTTTGTTAACTTGTACACTATCTGACACGGGCTATAGGTGATTTTTTTCCACTTCCTGGCCATACAAGGAAGGTCCCTGGAACTTAGTGATTCTTTTGCCTGCTTCACTTTTGGCCTGAACACAGGAATTTGTCTCGATCAAATCCTGGAATCAAAATCCTGAAATATTACAGGCCACGTATCTGAGCCAGAGCTGGCTGAAATCTCTTTTCAGAGCAGATGAAATGTGCACATCCAAGGCACCAGCAGGGCATTTGTGCCCCTCCCTGTGAGCTTCCTGTTCCCACCGTGGATAGTCAGACCCGCCCTGTCCAGCAAGAGACGTCGGCCCCGCTCCCACCCCCCAAATAAAAGCAAAGCACCAGCTGTTAATGCTGTATTCACAATACATACTCCACAGACAACGTGACTTTATTCACAAATATGATTTTTACAGAGGTAGAACAAAATACTTCATATAATCTTTTTTTTTTAACTATGTACATATAAAGAATATAATAGAATGACAAGAAAGAAAAGGTTGTAAACAAAACAATATTATGCCATCAAATGCAGTACAAACAGCATGCATGAACAGCTTCAAATGAAATCTTGCTGGTGTAACTTTATTTTTTTTTTATGTGATAAATGAAGAGTAGTAAAGAGTCATGCTCTAATTGGATTGAGTATGCCACAGCTCTGCAATTTTGTTTTAATTATTTTTTTTCTTTTACAATAAATCAACAGGATCACTTTCTTTTCACTGTGGTGGGGAATGCTTTTGTAATGCCCAATGTAATATTAACAGAAAAATATAATAATAATCAAATCTACAAAGTGTACTCTCATTTAAAAAGCAAAAACATAGAAACTGTACAGTTTTAAAAAGCGAATTATCTCAAATGCTTCTTAAGAGAATTTTCTAAATAAAGAATAAAATATGCAGAATAAAAATGAGAGCTATTGTTCTGTAACAAAGCTAATCAAATACTTGTTTTCTATTCCAATAAACAGTTTTTTTAATTAATAACTATTCTAGAAATTATGAAGTGGGCCAGGTTTTATTAATGTTCCACTTGACTAATAAAGCATGAACTCCTTACAGGTACTATAGCTGTCATTCCCCTGGGGATGGATGGGGATTGGTTCTGCATGCATGCTGGAGACAGGGACAAGGTTTAGTCACGGGTGCAGATTCTAAAAATACTTTGAAATGTGTTAAACATTTAGTAGCTTCTATAAAAATAATCTGGCTTGTTTTGCTACTGGATTGAGATTTGGATTTGTGATTTTCTGCTGAAATTAATTCCTGGCCAAGGACTTTCACGGGCATGGGAGTTACCTGGGCCGCAGCAGGTCCCACAATAATGGCCAACAGCAATGGCTACAGCTCACACCTGAACACCTGAAGCCAACAGCAAACCTCACACTGCTGCTCAGCCCTGTGCCTCAGGCTGAACCTCAAGGATCTGGATTTGGGATCCTGAAGGATCTGGGATTTGGGGAATGGTGCTGTCCTGCCTCTCCATTCCTCTAAGTACCAGCCCATGTCATGAGAAGGGCAAAGGCTGGAGAGAGCAACTGTGCTTTTACTCCTGCGAAGTTTCACCTCTGGTGACAACCACCTTTCTGTCCCTCCTGCCTGGACACGCTGACTGCATCAGCACGGTCTGGTCAGGTCCCTGCCCTGCTCAGGGACAGCAGCTGTGTGTGCTGTGTTGCCTGTGGGAAAACAGGGATTTCTGCCTCTGACCAGCAAGCAGGGGGGTTAAATTGCCCTCCTGCAGGTCACCCCCTAAAATGTCATTTAAAGATTCAACCACACAAAGAGAACCTGTACACTCCATCTGTCTTTGTCAAGAAGGTGAGCATGCCCAATATCAAACACATGCTGTTTGTGGCCAAGAGTCAGGCACCAGCCCCAGCTTCAATTGCAATGAGTTTACTAAAGATCAGCAGAAAATTGAACAGAGAAGGATGGTGGATCTCATTTGACTTTGAGCTTTCAGGTGATCCTGTCTTCAGACAGAAGCTCAACTCAACCTGACAGTGAGCATGGGGCGCATCCCATGTCCAGTGCAAGTGACTGGGGGTTGGCCTGAATAACATCCTTCACCAGATCACAAGGATTAAGTTAACTGCAGTGAAAAGAAATACCTGCCCTGCATGGCAAATCCATCTCTGTGGCTTCATCCGTGGCTTTGGCATCTTCCTGGGAAATGGATAGTCAGACCTCTCTAGATTGCCCTGGTGCAACTGAAACCTGTGTTTCACTAATTGACCCTGCAGCAGATTATCACCTCCAGAAGCAGGGCATTTATTGAGGTGTGAACAGTGTGCTATGCACAGATGAAATGTTCTGTGTGGTTGTTTACAGTCAACAGAATAAGCCTTGCACCTCTTTGTGGAAGAACTGTACAGAACATGGCTGAAATAACAGGATTGTCAATGACGGTCAGTGGGAGATACTCTAACCCTCTGAATAAGACTGCATCTTTCTGTTGTGTAAACTGCTCTACAAAGATGAATAAAACAATACATTCCTGCCCCATTAGCCTTGGGGAAGATTAATGCCCTCTAATCTACACTGAATAAACTCTGAAGCATGAAGTCCCACACTCAGCTGCTTGTGAATTAATAGGGATCACCCGGAAATTGCTATTATGAAATGCAAATATTTGCAAAAGAACAATTAAAAAATACTCCTGAAGTGCAACGAAAGGCTCGTCAGTTGTGTTTGTGGTATCCATAGGGACAGTCAGGAGGCAAACACTAATGAATCCCAGGAATCTGTGATAAAACCCCATTGGCCCAATGGCAGTGGGTGATGGCACAGCATCTCACACTGGGAAATCATTCTACCCAGTAATCAGAGGGCTTGCCTTAGGATGCCCCAGTTTTGATTCTTTGGACAGTTTGTTTGCATACAACTACCTGCATTTTCAGAAAGCTGAAGTACATGGCTCACAGTAAATCTACTTCAAACACTTGCTGATACAGCTCAAACTGATCTCATCTGCCCTGATCTGCAATTTTGTGTTAGCTAAAGTAATAAAAGAATCCTGTTAAACCTAAATTATCAAATGAAAAAGGCAATTTTCTCATTTATACTCCATTAGTTTTTTTAGTTATTGCTAGGAAAGCTCTAAAATGCTTAGGCCATAAAATAAACATGTGGCTTAATGTACAGTATGTGTACTTAAGAGGATGATGGCATCTGCAGTAACTGCTCTGCACTGCTATAGTAATGGGATGCACAAATTAAGCAACGGCATATATCAAGTAAAGCATACAAAAATGTATGGCAAAAAAGTAACAAGCCTTCTGCTTTTTTTTTGTTTTTTTTTTTTTTTTTTTTTTAATAACTCTTTAATTGCTAAAAGGAAGAAATCACCAATATCCACACCTACAACACAAAATTTGCAACATGGTTGATTTTGATTGATGCTCATCACCTCTGTGCCAGCAAAACCGTGTGATACTATTATTTTTAACATTTCACTGATTAGAAGTTTATAAAAGCTCCCCTAACCAAATTCAATTCAATTCAATTCAATGACATATTTTCCAGTGCTGAAGTTAAACAATTAGCCTAATGTGGTTTCAAGCACACAACACTCATAAGATTTTTGGGAAAAAAGCACCCCAGATTCTTAAGTCACAGAGATGTAAGATAGTATATGAAAAAGCATCCAAGTATTCACTTTTGAAAATGAAATGAATAGCCTAGGTCACTTAGGCACCTTCAATAATTTTACTCTCAGGCCCTTCATTCAAACATATCAGAGTACTTTCTACCAATAATGTAAATTCCTTTAGAAGAGTGCCACAACTAAACCTGTGAAATCACAGAAGCAAGATTGCATATCCAAATCATTTACGGACATATTTTAACATTACTTTGCAACAGTAGGCATTAGGCTTTTGAGAACACATGAATCTCTGAAATTCAATCTTTGTGCTGCTTTACCCCTTCATGCTCAGTTCAAATAGGTGTCCTGCAGAACAAGGAATGAGCAGAGCCTCTGCAGAGAGCTGCAACAAATGCCTGGATCAGACAAACTCGATGAGAGTCATAAAATGCAGATTGGAGATTTCTTCTTCAGCCAGGCTTTTACAGAAATACACTTTCCTGGCTAAAAAGGATGGCACAGCGGAGCTTTACAGAGGGAAATGCAAAGATATAAAGGGGAGAATCCCATTTTCTTCCTCAGTAATCCCATAAAACCAACACTTTCCAAAACAGCTCTGGACAATTACCTGGCTGCTGACAGGACCTTTCCCATCACCTGAGGAGAGCCTGTGCTCTCCTTTTCTGTGCTGTCAGTGCCAGGTACATGGTCAGAGTTGTGCTCATTATTCCCCGGCTTCCCACTAATGTGACCAACATGTTTTCTCCCCAGTTGCAACAACCTTGCAAGCCTCTTTTACTCATAGTTCAGATTTTCTTCCTCTCATGGCACAAAGCTGAAAAGTAAACAACAGTTAAGAAAACATTTGCTTGCCAAAGCCTGGCATGAGAAGGTGCAAGCTCTCCTTGCCAGAGCCTGGACCTGTGTTTGCTCACTCCCACAGCACTGTTTCATGCTCCAGCTTGGCATGTATGGGAACAATCACCATCCTCTGCAGGCCCTCACTCCTATTCAGCCTTTGAGAAGTTACAAAATATAACAGAACACTGTTTTCTGAAACTATACTGACTGCACTAATTACCCACAATACTGTATATTTGCTATTAAGAACATGAATGTGTGCTTTCGAAGTGTGACATTCAGGGCTTCAAGGATGTGGGAGGAATTAGATGGATTGCTCTGTCACTTAATCTGAGGCTTTGATGTACTTTTAAAAATTTGTTTAAAACCCCAAAAAACAGAATACACATTTTAACTGTTGAACTTTTACCAGCTAAAGGAGTTTGTAAGGACCCTATCACTATGTGGTTACAACAGAAGATACACAGTTAAGGTCAGGTCACGGTTTCCAAGAACATTCACAGGGACTGCGGATGAGGAAAACGAGGGATGGATTCTGCGGGAGCCTTCGGGAGACTGAGCTGCTCACTGGGGAAGGGCCTTGAGTATTGCATTCACTTCCTCTGCCACCGCTGTCAAAGCAAACTCAAACTGCTCCTGCGGAGAGAACAAACACACACCCTGAATAATAAAACAAAACTCCTTCCAGAAAGCCTAGTGCTCTATTCCGCAGCTGAACGTCCTCAAGACATTGTTAAAAATATGAATATGCAGGATGAACTGCACACTGCAATGGAAAGGAACAAAATGTCCTGGGATTATTGATGTCATATAACATGTTTGACAGCATCTCGAAGCCAGAGTCATTTTAATGGAGAAAAATGTTAGTAGCAGAACCCAAGCTATTGGGACACGATGATATATTGCCATTGCATGGTCAGAAGGGTTTGGGAGTAGCTGATCACCAGCCATTTCCTTCTGACACAGAGATGGGAACTCAGTACATTATTGAAATATGAAGTAAGTAATAAGAATAATAAGAAATATGAGACACTGTAAAGCAGAGACTTTGGCATTTCTCAGGATTGCTTCTAGTTGAAAGAATCTAAAATAAATCTGTTTATTTTATCTATGGTATCTATTCTATCCATCTGATATCTCTTATATAGAACAATATCTGCTTTTTGACTCACCTGACAGTGATCTTTTTAAGCCTCTCTTTTTAATGACCTTTCCATTCTCACAAATTACACAATTTTGTTAAGACTAATCCTATATAAGAAATACTTGGGAAGACTTTTCTCTTCTATTAATTTACTGTAACCTCAACACCAAAATGATACACAAGCCTCTGTGCTGGGTTGTCAGAGGTGCAAAGGACACAGCCATGAATGGCTACTTCTTTTAAGTGCAACCCTAACACACTCCTGAACTGTGTAGTCCTACAGAAGGACAAAGCAGTTTAAAATCCTTAAGGTTAACAGGTGTTGTATTTTCCAAGCAAGTAATTTTT
>WAAG01055783.1:0-18469 GCA_013390105.1 Tichodroma muraria | reverse complement strand
AAATATTATTTTAATGTTTCTTGAGTGTGAACATACACATGTATCTAGTAGTTTAGTTCCAATCCTTGACCTTAAGCTCAAAGGCTACAAACACCTTGGAGGAGTTTTATACTTTTTGTACTTTGTTTGCTGACACACTAAGCAAAGCAGCTTGATGAAACAAATAAAGTACAGCATCTTTTGAAGATTATAATAGGTAATATATTTCAGAGCATTGGTATGAAAAGGGGTTAAAATGAAAAGAGTTAAATTAAGGCGGGACTATTAGCATGAGTTCAGGTGAGGAAAGGATAAGGAATAAAGAAGAGTCCATACAGAGAAGAAGCAGTAGAATCCTAGATGAAGAAGAGTTTTTGAAAGAGGAAATGTCTCAATTTTTAACCAAAATTAAAGGGGGCATAAAAGCTCTTCAAAGGGCTAAACCAGAATCTCATTGTGAGCAGTGAAAGGACCTTAGTCTTGGTGAGCTTTAACCTATGGGAAAATTGGACTTTCAAGACTAATATAAGAATAGTATTTTTCTAACATACAACAACATGCAGCAGCAAGGAAATGCTCACAGTGTTCATGTAAGGACCATGGAATGTTCCACTGCTCTGTTTATTTCTGGGGTCCTGTCCTTCTCTCTGTGCCATTTTCAGCAAATGTTTACAAATATTACAAGTTTTTTTCCAAATATTGAATCAAATAATGGAATTTCTTAGGCAGATAGCATAGGCAAAACTGCATGTAATACAGCTTTTACTGAAGTCTTATACAAAAAGCCTGAAAGAATGCCTGGACATCATGTCACAAGTTGTCACTTGAACAGAAGTATAAACTGCATGGCTCTTAGGGGCCTCTGAAATGCAGACAGGGAGAGCAGATACTGGAAAAAGGACTACTGCAAAGAGCCAAGGAATAGCAACTATCCAAAGGGTTGTGAACCCAAGGTTAAGCAAATGCATTTTTCTTATTCCTTCCCCACACTGCATGTTGCTGTACAAGATAGAAGACAATCCTTTTTATCAACTCTCATTTACCATAGACAAGAATAATGGCCATTTTTTAATTTGGCTTTTTCTTTTTCCTAAAATCCTCTGGAAAAAATATATGGCTTTATAAAATGTTGGATATGTTGAAATCCCTTGGCCTAAACTGTCTTGAATGTGGAGCTCAGCAAACATTCAGGTTCATTTATAAGGCCAGCATATGAGGCTGTTCGTTTATCAGGCATTCAAATCAGGAATAATGAAGCTGATAGAGTGCTAAGAATACACAAATCCTGTTTGCTTTGTAAAGCTGTATATGGAATCCAATAATGAGTCCTGGGATACAGGACAGTCTATCACTGTAGAGTAATTATCTGTTGACTGCTGAGCCAGCTGTGTTGAATTTGCTTCTTGGAGTGTTCAGAATGCCTAAGCATCTTTAAATCTCAGTCTTTAGTTTAGATTAGACATGTTAAATGACAGCACATTTTTTATTACTTACACTGTGCTAGTCTCCTGATGCTAAAAGGAAATTCTTGTTGAGATGGCACAGAGCAAGGTAAGTTGGAAAGGACAGTGAATAGAAGAGCTTTTGTTGACTAGTTACTTGTCTTTAAAGTGCTCTCAGAGATGGTAACGACAACACCTACAAGCTGTTGATTTCTTGGGACTGTGAGGACTGATTCTGCCCATGTGGAAACAGAAGAGGTCACACATTCATGTTAAAGGAAAAGTTCCTCTGTGTGCAGGTAGCTCTACGTATGCATGCATATCTGGATGTAAGTATCATATTACTTACAAGTATCTTGTAAAAGAATCTGTGTAGTTGATTACTGTGGAAAGTATCTGTGTAGTTGGACTTGGGCTCATAGCACATGAAGTTACTTGGGGTGCATGAGACGGGCTCAGCAAGACACTTGCAGTGCAAAGGATGAAGAAGCACTGGTCTCCTGAGACCTAGTCCACTGCTTTAGGCAAAAGCCACAATGCCACAACCTATTCTTTTATGGCCTGTACAACAGAATTATATCTGCTGACTTCATTCTGGAGGCAACAATTCATTCCAGAGGCAACAATAATCTGGTAGCATTGAGAGCCACATCAGTGTTGGCAGCCCCTCCTGTGCAGGCAACATTTTTCACTGGTCACCTCTGGGCTTCTGTGGCTGCCTGGAGGAGGCTGTGCTTGACACTGCTCAGTCCCGTGAGGAAGTGTCTGAGCTCTGCATCCCGCATTTACTCAAAGGGAAACCTTAGAAACGTCTGTCACCAGAAGGGAGACCTTAGAAAAAGCAGTAGCTCCCGATGGAGGAAAAAAAGTGATCTAACAGACATTTGAAAATCAAGGGAAAAGTGTAAGACCCCCAGAGTTCTCACATCTGACGTCTAGAGAAGTCCCATGTCTTGTTTTGCCACTGCTTGGAGCCAAGGAATCAAAACCTTAAGTGCTGAACCCTGCAGGAGAGGGTAAAAAAGAGTCAGGGAGGAAGATCAGCAGAAGACAACTGAGCAGGATGGACAGAGGATCAGACCTTGGAAAGCTTTCTTAGAGTGTAAAACTCGGTAAATGTCCATCTGTTTTGGAGTCTTATCCAAACATTTCCTACAGCATGTGGGAGTGCTTGAAAACTCAGATTCTGACCCAGACTCGTCTGAGAGCTGAGCAGGTAACTATCCAGTATCAGCACATTGAGGAACCAGCCAGCACAGAAATCCTGGAGTGAGGTCATCTTATCCACTCACACCTCATAAAACCTTGCAGCAACCTATCTATCTGGGAAATCAAAATCCAGGTTTAACAATCCGGAACCTTGTTGTGAAGGTCAGTATTTGTGACATTTAATTTTCAATTATTATCCCAAAGAACTGAAGAGGATCTATGCTTTCTTACTAAAACCCATCTGGAAAAACAGCCAGTAACAAGAGCAGCAGTAACAGTGCTCAGACAATAACTACAGGAAAAAGAAGCATACTGTAGGTGTCAGGCAGGTTATTTCACTCCAAGGACAGACCAGGAAACTGGGAGAGAGCTGTGACTCCAGCCTGTGGCTGCAGCCCCAGCAGCCTGTCTTACCTGCAGAGATGCCTGGAGAATGCCAGGAGTCTCAGCTGAAAGAATCAGGAATTCACAGAATGTGATTTTTTCTTCTTTGTTTTTCCTTTTTCTTTTTTCGTATTTTGTTGGGGTTATTATCCTCAGTGTAATAAAGAAAAAGCATTTACACTTCATTTCCATTTTTTAGTCAGACATTTCTGATTTACTTTATAATCTTAGGAGAAAACAATGTTTTTTTCTTCTCTTTTTAAACAATGAATAAAAGTAAAGTAACCTGCTTTTATGCAAGGTGCTTATATGGGACAATCTTCAAAAGAATTAATCTCTAACTCCTCATGGATTCCTTGTTATCTCTGTGACTGAGGCTTCAGTCCAGAGCAGGGCTCAGAACTGACCAGCCACAATACCTGATGCTCCAAGTATTTTCTTGAACTTATTTGGATTAGAAAATCTAGGGAATTGTTTTTTGGGTTCTTTTCTGAAAAAAAAAAAACCAACAAAAAACCTCTCCTTTTTTTAATGCACATCCACAAGGGGGAAACCAACAAATGTTTAAGATGTTGCAACACACTTTATTTTGTTGGGCATTTTAGATATTCAATTAAATAGCACTATGTTAAACTACATTTTGTTCTTTCTTACACACTATATGATGCATATTCACTGTCATGACAGTTTCATCATGCTTGGAACTTAAACACGTACCTACACTTTTAAAACCAAGGTTCTCTTAATAAAACACGCATATCTACAGTAACAACAAATGCAAAGAACACATTGTTAGGTCAAGATTTCAGCAAACTTTACAAACTACACAAAACAAAAAGGCAAAAAAACCCCATACCAGTACACAGTGAAGTTCTTGGCAGAGAACATATCTTTACATTTGGTGAAGTTATGCCTAGAAGTCATTTTACTTTTGCATTTTTTTAAGGAATAAAATTATATACATTATTTAGAAATCCTCAAAATAGGAAGCATTAAATAGCACAAATAATATTACAGTCTTAAGTTTTGGTGCTACCTACAGTAGAGGGGCTACTTTAAACAAAAATTTCAGTTTGTCTATTCTGTACATTTAAGGCCAAACCCTTAGCTGGTATCAACCCCAGTAGCTATAAGGACAGCAAGGAAGTGACAATAGTTTATACCAGCTGAGCATCTGGCTCCTGACTTCTCTATACATGCGGGAAGGCTCCTAAGGCATGGAAGCTTGGACCGGTTACGCACTGACAGAAGCTTATTATATTTATATACTGGAGGTCTCATGCAGCAGGAAAAATGTTAGTTTAAGTATAATCCCTTAAACAGTCATACCATAATAATGGTATATGAAGCAGCTTTAAAAATATTATTTTATAATCATATGAAACTCTGAGCTATGCTGATTGTTTTAATGGAATCCCTTATTGCCAATATTCTATTAGAAAACAGTGTAACTGTAATTTCTGAGGCCTAATGGGATTCTATTAAAATATCATTATACCTAACCACTTAAAGGGCAATTTGTACCCTGAAATACCTATTAACCACTGTATTCCATCTTGAAGCAATTACGACCCTCACAACAGACATTGGTATCACACTAACTCTGCAGTGAATCTGCTGGGGAGATAGGAAGAGTATGGCAGCACACAGAGAATATGCCCTAGTGTTATTCCAGGAGGTAGTTCTATTTCATGGCACTTGATTTTTGGTTTGTCACTTACACACTTCAGAAGTCACTCATATTCAGGGGGAAAAAAAAAAAATGCAAAAGGAAAAAAAAAGCCAGTTTTCTCCAGAATCTACTTTGCCAGCTCTTAGGGCCAAATTCAATCTCATGGAGGTCAGAGAAAGTTTCCTGATGGTTTCCATAAGAAGGACCTTAGTTATGAATATGCAAATACTGCAGAAATACACATTTAGGCCTTGAGTAAAGAGAGCACTTAACTAGATGGCAATATATGAGCAGGCTGGCTCTGCCATACAAGCAGTAAGCACACAAATTAAATTCAAAGAGCTCGCACCAGCTCCTTGGTGGGAGGGATTTAGAGACTGTTTAAATGGTGTGATCAGGGCTCATTTCCCAGCTATCCTCCGTGAGGTGGTGATAAAGTGACAATCCAACTAATGGCAGATAAATACCAGTGTTACCTCCATTGCACTAAACTGAATTCACACAGGCACAAACACAGTGTTTCCCATGCCCTGTAGAGTTACTCCCAGAGTATTCTAAAAGAAGCAGAATTTTAACTTAACATAGCTCAGTTTTGAGCTGAACATCAGTTTATATTTTTGTATACTGTCATAAATATTGTTATTTTTCTATTTATGACACATAAATATTGTGTCATAAATTGTGATTTTTCTAAGGTACTCATACATTTTCAATCCCTGTTATTGTTTTGAACAAACTCAGTGGCTTCCAGAACACTCTTACATAGTAAAAAGATGGATGATCTGTCCCTCTTTTTTGCATTTGTGTTGCTCAAAAAAAAAAAGTGACTGCTTTTGCTAGGACGGCTTGGTGCACACTCACCCAATTTCCAACAAAACTTGTTTCATTAGACCTGACAGCTGCTTCTTAAACAAAAGATTTCTATTTGAACATGCCTTTCAAGTTACAGTTTTTGGGTTTTGACCTGAACACATTTTTCAGTTTTATTTTTCCCTCATTCCTTTTTTTTTCTTCTTTTCTTTTCCTGATCTGCTTTTCAGCAGAGAACTGAAAATAAGAGCAAATTGGGAAAATAACAGGGAAAAGAATAAGGGTACAAAGACTGGAAAATGGGAATGGTTTAATTAGAAAATTCTAGTTAATATTTGCAACTTTAAGAAAACAATTGAAAAAATAACGTTTTAAAATTTTCAAAGACACTTATGACTTGCTTCCACATTGTAGACCAGCTCCAATTTAATCATGGAACAGAATAAAGATAATCTATATTTTTCATTTCTGAACAAGCACTATATGGTGTATCTATATTCTATCCTTTGAAAAGAAATTGGAGTGTAATCCTTTGAAAAGTAGCTAAAATACCTAAGTCACTTAGGTGTGTTTTCAAAATTGTATGTATAATGAACATTCTCATGTTACCTTTGTGCTGCTTATAAAGCTATGTAGTGTCATAGGACACCCTATTTTAATAAAAATCAATATGAGCAGAGATATTTTAAGTTACATTCCAGAACTCATTGATTTATTACAACTCATACTATGCACAATAATCAGTGCTTACTCTGATAAAATATAAATTCTTTGATCTTCTTCTTTGTTCCTTCATTTGACTTCTGAGCAAATGAAACATTTCTACTACACTTTACTTGCTTCCTATCTGCATGCATTCACATGATTTGATCATTCACATGATTTGATCGATGAGTGAAAGCTGTAAACCCAATACTGAGCAGTAAACAAGAAGAAACTCATGTTCTTAAACGCAGTGCAAGGAAATCTTAGTACCATCCTACTCTAAGTGTGCATCTTAATCCAGATTCTTTCACCACCAGTCTAGCTGGTACAGTTTCAGAGTTGCAAGACAATGCACTAATTCTGTAAAAAAATTCTATTCAGCTGTAATTAAATACTGAGATGTTAAAGGTGAATCTGGTTTAAGATGAATACCCAGTGCTGCTTCTAGGACAGAGCCCAGCCTAGAGCCACTAAGCATCTAGGAAAGAAAATGCTCTGAGTTATTTTCTTTAGTTAGGTTACACTGCATTTAATTGGGAGACAAATCTTTTATGAGGCTTGCTGGATTTTCATTTAATTTTTTATCAGACTTGTACAAATTTGTTCTCAATAGACAAATATAAGCCCCCTACACTGAGGACAAAAATACCTATTACTATAAAATAAAATTAAGACCCAGGTAATTGATTCCTTCTATTTCTACTTTTTCTGCTATTGATAAGGGCCTTTAGTTNGGTCGCTGTCCTGCACGGAGCGAATCAGGAGCCCGTGCTCAGTAGCTATGATCCTCTCATTCAGCTTGACCTAGAGAGCAAAAAGGCAGAAGGAACCTTTTAGGGAAGGTTATGGAACAACAGAGTGTTGGACCTTCTGGGAAGCTTCACTTCAAACATAACTTTCTTAAAGTCACTATACTTTTATATAATTATCTTCAAGAGACCACGAATATTGCTACCTTTAGGAGAGAGATTACCTCAAGGAAGGCAAGTCTTACTAAAGAAAATGACTTAAATATTTTTATTTCTTATGTTAGAATAAATTTGATCAGAATGTAGACAAAGATGAAAATCCGGAAACCATATGAAATAAAAGTTTTCATAATGTTCAAATAGTAGAGTTGAAGAAATGAACTTTTATTTGCCCTGTTGCACTCCTGAAAATGTCCCTTTCAGCATCAAGAGAATCAGTGGAAGAAAGGTTAAGGACCAGGGAGGCTAATTCAGCATTGAACTCAAGGTGGCTTCTCATTATATAGTTTGATTTTGAGCAGGTTCCTGCTGAAAAACTCTATCTGCTCTGCAGAGTCTATAGCTCCATATAAAAATTACCACCACAGTGGTCTCAAATGGGACTTGGCTCAGTGTTAACCAGGAGCACAGGTGCTCTCCTATTTCCTTTCTGGCTTCAGATTCTGCACTGTCCCAGAAGACAGTCACATTATCTCAAAGAAGCAAGTTACCAGAGCTTGCTATCATCCAGTTAAAAATGAATGTACAGATGTCCCGTTGCATATCAGTATGAAGTAAAAATTGCTTCTTCAATCCATTATGAAAGGAAACCACTGCTGGCATTTTTCTGAATGGTTTTTCTATTTTGCTACTGTACTTTGCATTATACTTGGTGCTCTTGGAACTAATTTACTTATTATGGTATTCTGCTATTGTAAACTTTTGTACACATCGTGGAAGATTTCCAGAAATCTGAGAGCTTGAAAATTAATTAACACTTTGATTGCTTTGTTCTCCCTGTTGTAACTTGAAATTGCACTGGTTCTAATATTGTTACTGAACAAAACAGAAAAGGGAGATGTTCTGCTGAAGCAATGGGTTAAAGAATTGCACCTATTGCCAGGACATGGCTTGAGTCTTTGAATAGCTAGGAAACTCAGTGAGACATTTCTAAGTCCCCTCTGTTTCTGTAAAATGGCCTGATAGGAGAATAATACTTTACAGTATTTATAACCTATCAACAGACACCACATTACTTAGAAGTTCCTTTTGAAAGATGTTTCTTTTTATTCATATATAAATGCCTTGGATTTGAAATGGATTTTTTTCCCCTTTTATATTATTTAAGGAAGGCACATTCCCCATAAACAATCATACTGTATATTACAGTGCTGAAACTCAAGAGCCTTAGAGAGTGCAGTAATGGAAAATGTGATTGCACCATGGTGAGGAAATGCTTTTGTCAATACGTGTTCCTAGCCTGGACTAGTTTCTTGCTAAAGAAACCTTTCACATTTCTCTCACTTTGCCTTTTATCTCTTCAATAGCACAGAGGAGCTACTGACTGCACGCTGACTTCTTCCTGAACTTTATACAAGTTATGGCTTTTGTGTCTATTTCCTTAGATCAATAAGAAGTTCTGAGTGCTGCAAATCTTCAGTTTGCAATTAGCAAGGTGTGAAGCAAAGATTCTTTGATTTTCTGGTGGCTGCTCTGAACTGACAGAAATCAGTGGGGCTGAGGATGAAGTCCCAGCTGTACTGAGTCTGCTCTTATTCACATGGGTAACTGATGGTCACTGTCCTGCATCCACACAAATTCTCCAGCTTCACTGTAGCCAGAGTGCCTGATAAAAACACAACTGACCCTTGTCTCTGTCTGGGGAGGGAATGTGATGCTGACTGAGGATCCTCCCAGAGCTCCTGCTCACATTACTCACCTCTTTCCTCCTGTCATTGTCTTTCTGTAGCAGCCATTTAATAGAAGCCTGAGGAGATTTAGGTGTGCATTCCAGAAAGGTAGTGTTGTTTTTTACTCCATACTGCACTATTTCTGCAGCATTTCTGTATGCTAGAAAGAAAAAAAGAAAAAGAAAACCAGTCAGGATACTGTGAATGGTGATTTGATGAAGAAAACCTGTAACTCTCTGCAATATAGACTAAATGAAGTACGTCTGATTCTAATATAGACAAAAAATAAATAAGTTTTGGGAAAAATTTTCAAAGAAATTAAATGAAATGTGAAGAAGCACATTCAGTTTCAAATACCAGTGTTTTCAGAGTGACGTGGTCTGTTCTGAGAAATTAGGACACCTATAGGCTGCTAAACTTTGTTGACGGGATAATTGAGCTCAGGGATATTTTTCTGTGAAATTATCTCATTCTCTACTACTCCAAAAGAGAATGAAGCATTTAATATATTTCTTCACACTTCACCATTTATGAGTTGAGGGACTGTGGTTGTATATTGGTTGTATATTGTATATGGCTGTATATTTTGCTTGACCAAAAAATAAAGCATCACACCCTAAAGAAGGCTCCAGCTACTCCAGCTGCGTGCAGCATCCAAGGGAGGAGACAGAGGGCAGGCCAGGCTCCTGCTCCTCTGCTTCTCTTCCAGCACAAGGAAGGGACTTGGCTCTCAACTTGAAATGTGATGAATATGTAGACAGGCCAGCAACAGAGAGAAAGACATATTTATAGCACTCCAGCAACACCTGGGCAAGTGCTGAGCATATGTCATCACTTAGACTTGTTGTGTCCCTTTATAGTCTCAACAGACAAATAATTGGCAGTCACCAGTAGGAACTTCTGGATGCTTACTGCTTGGCCCAAATCATAATATTTGTCCTGAAAACAAAGCACCTCCAGATTTAAAAGGTTGCCTCATATATGAAATACATTTTATTTTTTTTTTTTGAGAAAGGAGCAATGGATACGAAATAATATGAGAACTGCAAATACCTAGAGGTCTGCATGTCTAAAATCTGACTCGGTTCTTGCACAGTCCTAAGACTGGTTTTCCTCAGACTCTGCATTATCTCCCATTCTTTTCAGCTTTTTTCATCAACTGATATGTGAAACTGAAATCCATTCTTCTGAAGGAAGGAAACTCTGCCTGGTTATAGTCCTTCAGCAGATTTAGGAAGTTGTACCAAAACCAATTCTAACTTTTAGGAGAATAATGTGGAAATGCTTTGCATTCAAAATGCGTTTCTGTAATGGCTATAAGGGCCAACACAGACATAACAATATTAAACAGACATGAAAACAGATTGCTTAGCTCTTGATGATTTACTTAAAAGTAACAATATGTCAAAAATGTTGAGTTTATACATTCTTTGAGGTCTACTATGTCAAAGACTTCGATTCAGCATTATGGTTCCCTATGAGCTTGGAATATTCCTTAGCTTTGCTTGGCTCTCTGATCTTTAGTCCTTTAGGTAGATTTCATTTTTTTCCCCAAACATAGTAATTTTGCTATAAAAGGCTCTAATTATATTTTGCAAGGGTCTAAATTGCTCTTTCTTTTAATCTTTTTTTTACTGGTGAAAAAACTGCCATCTACCTATCCCATAACCCACTGCTGCCACCGAAACTTCCTTTACAAAAATGCTAAAATACATAAACCTATAAATACATCCACATTACAAAAGTGGCTGGAAAACAAGAAACCTGTTTCACAAGACTGTCAAGGTTTAAACAATTGTTTCCCCTCTGGCCAGAATGCAGACAGTTGACATTCTCACATTTTCCACATGGAAGAAGGAGACACCCACCCTTGGGACAGACAAAGGGTGGGAGGTCTCAGCACATGCCTGCAGGGGAAGACACGCAGATCAAGCTGCTTCAACATGGATCTCTCAGAGCTCATGTATATTCTCTAACACTGGGGTCATCTCTTGGAATTACCTGTTCAAGCTCTTCATCTTCAATAAATGACCTAATGGAGAAAGGCTCATTTAAGCAGAGGGATCTACACCCAACTGACTGCTGTGGTCTTTTCTGATCCAGGAGATTCTTCCAACAACCAGTGGAGACTATTCCAGTAGAATTATTATTAACAGAACCTTTCATATGCTACTCTTAAATTGTTCTTTGATTAGAAAAAAAAATCAATAAAAACATTTATAATCAGCTCTATTATTTGGTCTCCAGGTGGTACAGATGAGAACGTACTTCAAAATTCAGGCTCACAAATAGAGGTGAAAGGAGCATAATTCTCTGGGTGCCTTGGCATACACTGCCACTGCCTAGCTCAGATATGCATGGAGTTGAAGAGGACTAGCTGCCTTTATATATGTGTTTACTCCTCTGACTTTGGGCATATTTGACTGGTGACCACCAATCTGGAGAAAATGCTAGCTAGGAGCACAAAGCCTTGGCTCCCCTGGCCATCCTCACCATGCCAGGTTGACTAAACAGTTGCACAGCTGGAAATAAGAGACTTCATAAAGAAATTCCGAATAGGTTTTTTTTCCCATGTAAAGGGAAAAGGGAATAATCATAAATCAAAAGACAGGCCTAGATCCTGCTGTTTGCTGAAAGGCGTGCTCCAAAACTCACTATGGGCTTAAATATTCAGAAAAATTCTGAAGTCCAAAGCTTAAATGTCCAGTTTAAATGGATGAAAAGACATTAATAAAGACTGAAGGGAAATAGAGGTAGAGAAGCCCTCAAATTAATTGTACCTTTTTCTAGTCAACAGTGTCAGCTTCTCAATTCAAGTATGCTGAACTATGTATTTCACAGCTCATCATTTTAACATACATGTGCAAGTTTCATGTAATTGCAAGGAAAGATGCTAAAACCAAATCAAAACAAAACTCAGACTTGGAAAATAATTGTGCTTTACCAGTAAACCATACTGATAATGTCAGTTATAATGAATCATATAAAGGAAAGCCATGCATTCTTTACATAGCATGAGGATCTCTAAATATAGTACCTTTCAGGTTGAAACCTCGGCACTGAGTCAGAGGGTTTCCATGTCTCACATCTTGTCTACGGCTCCTCCTGCAATATTTTGTAAAAAAAAATGTTATTCCAAGACAGCTACACTGAAAATAGCCACTTTTTTATTTTTGGTTTTGCTGTGTTGTGGTTTTTTTGTTAACTAGCTCGAATGCTAGAGATAGTTCATGACCTACTGTGAGCGTGCTTTACTCTGGGCAGGCTTGCTGGAGTGAAGGTACCATTTAGGTGAAGCATTTGTTGAAGCTTATAAAACAGGTGCAGTTTCTGTAAGTAAAGCAATTGTGCAGTGGAGGTATAGGGATGGAAGGACTGGAGGTGATACATGAAAGAGATCTCTGTTCACTCACAATACCTAGCATTCAAAGCCAGAACCCCCAGCTGGGACTCCTCATAAAGGCAAGCAGCTAACGATGAGATGCATAAGATTCATACTGCTCATATCTAACACAACAGCAGAAACTTATGATAAAAGGCGTGCTCCCACCTCAATTTTAGCAAGCACTTTATTTTTGGTGCCAGTAGCCACCTTCATAGCAGAGTGACTGAAGTATTCATCCAGAATGGTGGAGAGCTAAGATTCTATTCCTTCTTCTACCCGAAGGGAGTGACTACTGACTACTTCCAAGATATAATGAAACTCACCAAGTATCAGGACACTTCTAAATAAGGAATTTATTATATAATCTGGATGACAGATGTAAAATCACGATTCTGTAGCAAACTGTCTGGGGAGCTTACTGGGACTGGGAATACTGGCATTTTAGTCCTCCTCAGCTAGGAGGTCATAGCTCACAGAATTCAGTGCATGAAAAGTTGGTACACATTTTTTTATTATTATTAAGATATATTATTTTCATTGCTAAATACTGTGTAAGGTAGTTCAGTATTTATCAAGAAAAAAATATATTGGTGATAGATTGTTGCAAATGGACACTGTTGGGATATTAAACAGCTGTATTCTGAACAATGCACTAAGGACTTGAGGATCAGAAACCATAAAAAGCCCCTGGAGCTCAAGTCCTACTGAGTGAAGGGTGTCACATCTACGGCCACATTATACCAGCCAGTGCACAAACACACTGAGGGAGTGCTCATAATCCCCTGTCACCTGATCCTTCACTGCATCATTTGAAAAGGAACTATTTGAAAGGTGATGTTTCAAAGGAGTAATTACTGATTTCCAAGTATAGTTTTTATGTTTACCATCAAAAATATTTTATTTTATGCCTTGGGGTCTTAACCTTTGTGAACTATTTATGAGTCAATGAAGAATTTCTGAGTGAATGTCAGAGCTCTTGTGCTACCATGAGCTGCTCTACACTGTCAGCAATGGCACATTGCTGGCATTAAGCAGTTCTGAGAATGTAAACTTAGCACTTAGACATTTATTTAAAAAAAAAAAAAGTGGTAGTTAGAAAATAAAGATAATACCATAAGGTGTTTTAAGGTAAATTGATGTTTCATGAGGAACTACAGTGTCAAAAGAAGCAAATAAGCAAATGTGTATGGCAGAAACTACTGTCTAGACAATGGGATTTGGCTCTTATTACCAATGTTTTCTCCTTCATATTCTGTCTTGTTAGATAAAGAGACAACTCATTTCCTTCACATATGAAAACCAGACCTTTTTCCATACAGTTTGAGGTGTTTATTTTGGTTTGACATGAAGAGCAAATTGCAAACAAAATATCAACATGAAGTAAGCCCCGGTGGAAATAACCCTGTGTGGGTGTACATAATGGGGATGGCAAACTGGAAACTGCAGAGGCTGGGTGTACCTGCCTGCTCCTTGCACCTTTTGGCAGCTATGTTACTGTTGGAGTTAGGTGGCCTGGGACTTGGGGATTTTTCTTTTCTTTCCTCCCCCATATTCTGACCTTTGTTCCATGGAAGAACACAATGAGTTTGCAGACTGGTGGCTGGATGTTCTCAATGAAAGCAGTTAACAACCCCATGTACTCTACCAATTGCTACGTGGCCAGTTTAGGCTTTACCTTGTAATCTCAAGTAAGGAATGAGTCAAGAAAACTTTGCAATAACTAAAACACTTGTCCAGGGGATGACACTATTATCAACAGATCCAAGCTTGTCCTGTTTCTGTCAACTGCCTCCCTCTATGAGGGAACAGGAATAAAACCCAGTGACTGTATGTGGCCTTCTACACCTGCAGCTCAGGTGCAGACACTAAGCACAGTCACAGGTTTAGGCTGGATATCAAGGAAAGTTCTTCATCCAGAAGATGGCTGGGCACTGGAACAGGCTCCCCAGGGCAGCGGTCACAGCACCAAGCCTTGAAGAAGTATCTGAGTAATGCTCTCAGGCGCATGGTGTGATTCCTGGAGTGTCCTGTGCAGGGCCAGGAGTTCCACTCAATGGTCCTGATGTGTCCTTTCCAACTCAGCATATGTCCTGATTCTGTGATTCTAGAATATGCAGTCTAAACCTCTTCTGGCACAACTTGAGGCTGTTTCCTCCTGTTCTTTTGCCTGTCACCTGGGAGAAGAGTCCAACCCCCTGGCTACAACGTCCTTCCAGGTAGTTGTAGAGAGTATACATCTGAAAGGTTTGTCTCCTTCTGCAGTAACACTTCATTGTGTATTCTATAGCTTTGTTTGTATATGAAGTGAAATCTTATCAAGACAAGAGCTCACTACAGCCTTTTGCTATTAAATATTTCCCCTGGGAGGAGGAAAGAGACTCCTGTTTTGCATAATATTATGAGATGGACTAATAGTTCTGTTGTAAATTAAACTGAAATTGCTTTCCCTGTCTGCTTTAATAAACCTCATGTCAAAAACCCCAAATCCACAGGCATTACATGGAAATAGTATTTGCCTAAAATTTTCCTGAAAAAAATTCTTCTCACTTAGGAGCAAATGAGGAACAAAAAAATATAAATGAGTTTATTCCTCAGACAGCCTGAGAGATCTTTTGGTGTACTTAGGGCTATCATAATTACATCCATAGTAACTAACTGAATTTAAATGAAGGGAACAAATGTCTCACTGATTTTGTGTGCGTGAGACAGAAAGATTAATATTTATGATTAGGAACTATTTTTTTTCCTTTTCTTTTTTTTTCCCATCTGTTATTGTAAATATGAAAAGCCAAGCTCTTTACCATACACTCTTGCAGCATGCAGTCCCAGGTGATGAATAACTCCAAGCAGCACAGCTATGGGGGTATTGTTTGCACATGCTCACGAAAGGAATGACATCCCACTTCTCCATCACATTACACCACTGCAGGCTACACAGCAGAAGGAAAGCCATCCTCCCTTGCAAACTTCTCTGGGCTGCTTAATGCCGCTCACCTTTTTCCTGTGGGATAAAACCTGGAGCAGGAGCTGCCATCCCAGGCGCAGTATGGATCTCGGGCTAGGCAGCAGTCAGCACAGGCCGTCCCGTAGATGTGGCAGCGATGCAAAGAAACCTGGGTGACCCCTTCATCTGAGCTCACGTACAATTGTTGCTGCAGGAGGAAACGGGAAGATTTATTTCAGACATGGATGAGTTTCACTCGAGACCTGGCTAACACACCCAAAAACCCTTTCAATTAATTTTGGAATTAACTCAAGACCAAGAGGGGAGCCAAAAATACATACAAAATCAAGATCAACAGAAATCTCCCAGGTGAACAGGCCTATATTATTTCCACCTTCCTGCTAGAAAACACCTAGAAACACTGGGGAATGTTAATGGTTTGTCAATTGAGTGTCAATGTTCTGTTCTGGGGCAGACAGGCTGAGTTAATATTGCTCAGATTTGAGAACTTGGTTCTTATTCAGTGAGGATTATCAGCTCAAGTCTTTGAACTAAGTATTTTCTCTGCACATAGTCACTTCAATAAATATTATGCAGAGTTCCTAGTTGGATCCTCCAGTGCGAACATTTCCAAGATGTAAAACCTAGAGATTATGTTGAGGCTTATGGCCAGATTCTGATAGGCCTATATACCTGGAAAAATAAGCCAAGAGACTTTTCACAATAAATCAGAGCTTTTGCAAGAGAAGTTCAAAGGGAGTAGATCATTACCAAAATCTGGGTCAAAATGACTGTTTTACTCAAAAACAATTAATCATTCTAAAAATATAAATTAATATTGAACAAAACCCCTTGAAATTCATTTGATCTTTTTGCCATAAAAATGAAAGAACATACTGAATTTGAGTTAGTGAATAATATTTAAATAGCAGTAGTTTTGTAAAATATTGAGCAACATCTTGCTTGCAAAACCATAGCATACACAGTTTTAGCTTGTATGTTAAGCATTTCAGCAGAAGTCCTCTCAGTTGTTTTCATCATTCTTATTGCCATTGTTTGTTACTACTAAACAAACATGCACAATTGCACCACGGACTCAACAGCCCCAACACTGCCTTTTTGCACTGATCAGACAGACTTCCAAGGAAAAAATTCTATTTGGGACTTTAGAGAAAAAAAAGTGGAGGGTGAATTTCCTTTTTTAGTATTTTTTTAATTCCTTAATTGTAAATCAAAACAACAAAAAACCCCGACACTTTTGGTTAATTAGAAATGATACATAATGAATATAAATTGTTGTATCTTAGTGGCTGAAGGGCATATAAATTGCTCCTGCAAACTTCAGTCAAGTTTTCTGTACTCATTATGGAAAATTCACCCATACTTAGCATGCTCCACAAGAATTGATATTCTAACATTTAAGTCAATTTGCTTCTCAGTTAATAAGCACTAAGCAGGCATTCCACTTTTTTAGATTCCACTTACCTTTTTAGATGAAATCTTCATTGTTGTTATAGGAGAATTGCTCTGAAAGAGAGTCACAAACTATTGTCAGTAACTCTGTCCCAAAATTAGTATTTAGAAGTCACTAAAACCTAAGTCATACCTAAGAAAACTGTGCATTTTTACACCCTGGAAAGGGACCACTCACTTCTATTAAGTACTGCTATTTTCAGAACTAAACAAATGACTTATAAACAATTAATGTCTCACAAAATATATTGTTGAAACTCAACCACATTATTATTGCATTTATCTAAAAGGTTTTTGTACACTTACAATTAACCTGTGTCTGTGCTATCTCAGAAATATAGGAGACATTACTTGAACTTTGTAATAAGAAACAATGTTTTTACTTTAATGATGATGATAAGGAAAAATCATAAAATAGCTCATGAATATTCACCGCATGATCCAGATAAGGATACAAAATCCTTTTCCTATAAATTTTCTACCGTGCATACAGTTTGGTTACTATGAAACATATAAATTCAGTTTATCAATGACTAGATTCTTTTAAAATGGCATGAGTGTTCTTGAAAGTTTCTTTCCTGAAACTTTCGTGAAAGTTTTGGTTTCTTTTGAAAGTATACAGTACTGTATACTACTGTCTGTCATCATAGAAGTCTATTAATGTCTCTGTCCAAATCAAATACTAAAGAACTGGAAAAGGAATTGTTATTTTCCTTGCCTTAAGTCATGACGTTCATCCAAACAAGTAATAAAATCGGTGGCAATAAAAATGTTCAGCACTTTTTTAAGATTCAGCATTTGCTCAGTCACAAAGGAGAACTATAACAGTGGGCTAGGATTAATTGCAGTAGATCACAACACAGCAGGGAGGTCAGGACTAGAAAATCTGGCGGCAAATCATGTGAATTGGCAAAGGTTTGGAGAAGTTTAGAGCTGCTTCATGAACTGTTTGGAGACTGCAGGTCAAATGCAACATTGGATCTGATGCACATTCTCCTTTCCTTGTTTACTCTGGAAGAGGATCTCTTCTTTGCTACCCTTGATATTAACTAGCACAGGGCCCATGATTTCACCCCTGCTCTCTTGGAGAGACTCATCTAAACACCATGACGGCATACAGGTTGTAACAGCAGAAGTTATGATATCGTGGTTTTTAGGGTTCAGGATAAAAAGGTCTGTGTATAGAGGCCAAGAAAATAGGTTTAGGCTGAAGATGCCTCTCAGCCCACCTATCTTTGTGCTGCATTAATTTATGTTTCAGTAAATGGAATTAGCAATATCATGGCGAAGAGTGTGTTTTAAGTAGTATCACTCACTACATCGTTTTTAAGCAGGAAATCTTCAACAATTTGCCTTTGTGAGTATTTTTTTTTCTTAAGGAAACTGTTAATGCTGCCTCAATAAAGAAGCTTAAATTTTCCTTTTTGTATTCAATGAAATAAAGAAAAGGCCATGATAAAATCCTTAACTAAGTTTATAGACACACATCACCACTTGCCCCGAGACTACTATTTAATGAATAGCCCACCCAAATATTTGAGAGGGATTTTTCAACGTGAGAGTGAACATATTCTTTAGGTTATTACAATTGTTACATGCCAGAGTGATTGACAGAGGCTATTCCTTTCTCTCCCTGTAGTTTTTGTGTTTCTTTTCAGCTTATGTTGCTTTAAACTTGTAGCTTTCTTGACTCCAGAGGCATGGGACTTTGAAGAATAGGAGTTATGCAAAAACAACACTAATTTGATTTCATTTTGCAACTGAGAACCAGGAAGATATTTAGATAATCAAAGTACAGAAATCTGAAATTCCAACCATATACAGCAAC